>JAKTPI010000111.1:0-41577 GCA_030557545.1 Ogataea salicorniae
CTTTCACATATCGAAGAGCTGCAGGAGCAATTTTACTAAAGGTAGTATCAAACTTAGCTAGTTGATCTGTATATTGACCTTCTGTGTATGAATAAATAAGCGATTTCCAAGATTGTATAAACGCTTCAAATTCCTTATTCGAAGAAAAATATTGCTTTGTCTTTGCAAACACATTCTTATTAATATGCCAAACGCATAGTAAATGTGGGCTACCTGGACAGATAGTTTTAATTGCACCTAATAAAGCAAGATCTCTGTCAGTGCAAAGGACTGGGGGAAATGGCAACGGTTTAAGCCATGAAAAAAAGGTTTGAAGAGTCCATTTATAACTCTCTTCTTGCTCATTTTGCATAAAGCAAAAAGCAATACTAAAAGATGAGTTCGACGGTGAAAGGCAAATAATATGTAGAAGAGGCATCTTGTATCGATTCGTCTTGTAAGTACAGTCTAATAAAAAGACCCTATTGTACTGATCAGCATATAGAATCGAATCAGGGTGAGCAAACATGAAGGAAAGGATATGGCCTTCAGAATCTTGCTTGAATGCATATCTCCAATTACCATTTTGAACTACCTCACGTAGATATTCAAGCGGTGTCTGATTACCGAGTTTCTCTCGTCTTAATTCGTTTCGGATATTATAGCAATCCCTTGGATTAATCAAGATAGTAGGCTGCTCTGCTCGTAGGAGACTAATAATTTGCCGTGGCTTAGATCCGCTATCCGATTGTTGCTTAATGGTATTGATTTGATCTTCTGTTAATTGCCTACGTCGTGTTAGAGAATGCGCTATCATATTAGCATCAGGTTCATGGTTATGGGTAGGATTTCTGACCTGAATTTGCCATTGATTATTAGCAAGCTTTTTCCCATAGAGTTTAAAGGGACACCCAATTCGCTTTGGGCTTGTTTTCCTGCGTTTTGCCCCATCCGGAGCCTGAATTTTATCGCGGTAGATACCGCCTCTATCACAACCAAGTCTGATATTCCGGTCTGGATTTGATGCTATAGTTGTAATAGCGTAGCCATGAGAGAGGGCATGCTGCTGTATAGAAGTAATTAGCTTATCTCTGGTCTCAAAGACTTGTTCCATTGGTGGCTCCATGATAGAATAAAGAATCAGATAAAGAATCAGATAAAGAATAAGATAAAGAATAAGATACAGAATAAGATAAAGAATAAGATACAGAATAAGATAAAGAATAAGATAAAGAATAAGATAAAGAATCAAATAAAAAAAAAGATAAAGAACTAGATAACAGGAAGAAAGAGGTATTCTTATAGTAGTGGAGGATGGAATGTAGTTGCTGTAGTAGAAAGTAATGCATTTGCTGCGGTAAAGTATGGCAAAGGGTGGTGGACAAAGTTGATTATGTCATGTGGTGGGCATAATTGATTATGTCATTATGTTATTACATAATAGATTACTCAATTTATGGTTCCTGTAGGAAAATCTATGGTGCCTGTAGGCATTCCCGCTATTTTGAGGGATAAAATATCCCTAAACATTTTACTCATATGCACGACTTGGATTTGTACCAATTTTACATTGTTTATATGACGTTAAAGTATATGGTTAATGTATTCATGAGTACTGTTAATGTTCAACAAATTTTTTAAAGATCAAAGTTTTTAATATGCTCAGAAATCAAAATCTCAGAAGTGATCACAAAAGATTCTGAAAGAAAAAATTGGATAATTAAGAGTTTAGAAGTATAGCTTCATAACACACTTTTTGCTTAAAACACTTACAGGTTTTTATTTTGTCTTTAACCATTTTTTTGTTTTGTTTTGTTTCTACTATTTTGATGATACCAGTCATTGAAACATGCTTTTGTAACCATTTTAAAAGACACTAATAACTCTGATTCCACTGAGTTTTAACTATACCACCTTCCAAAAATGCTCATCACCAGTAAGCTTACTTTTCTTTTTTACAACCTAACAAAAATAGAGTCCAGAAAATTTTATAAATAAACTAAATTATGATAAATTATACAGTTTCAAAAGTAAAAGTAGTGTTTCTTTCTTTCAAACACTTTCAACAAGTTCACCTTTGACAACAAACCCATTACTAGTATTTCCAACTTGTTCCTTCTTCAATTTCTCCAGTTCTTTTTCCTCCTCCTCTTTCTTCATCTTCAACTTGTTCATTTTGTCTCTATAGTTTGCATCAGTAATTTCATAACAACCAGAATATTCATCAAAGACATCCAACTCCAACCCAGAGTCCATAATCTTTTCGAAATCTTTATGCGCAATTTCCCAACCCAAAGTCTTGCCAGTTAACCACGTAATCACTTGATCACAATAACCCAGTAAATCAACGTCGAATTCGGCGTGTGTAATAGGATCCTTGTTGATCAAAATTTGTGGAACGTTACCAGGCAGCATATTCACAATATCACTAACCGGTGCAACTTTCAATGATGTTCCGATACAAATCAACAAATCACATTTTTCAACGTCTTCTCTAATGGTAGTATGGAACACTTCTGGTAAATCCTCGCCAAAGAAGGTGATATCAGGCTTCATGACACCAAAAGAATTGATATCGTCGTATTTTCTAGAGTAACTACCTTGTTCTTCCAATTTCTCTAATTTTTCAAGTAATTGCTCACGTTCAGGTTCACAAAAGGGGCAATAAGCAATCTCTTGTCTTCTCAAATGTTCGTATAAAACTTCACCAGGAACTTTATATTTACAAGTCATGCAACTACCAGTGGCAAATGAACCGTGACATTGAACTAGTTTCTCTGGCAGCACACCAGCGTTGGCTTCTAAGTTATCGATATTTTGAGTGTAGTTTCTCAATAGCTTGCCTTTGTCTTGCAATAGTCTGATGAATCCATGTAATGGTGTGAAAGCCATCTCTGGTGGTAAGATCATGTGAGCAATCGAATAAAAAACTGTAGGATCGTTTCTGAAAACTTCCAAACTGAAAACATCTTGTGGATCATCCAACCCTAAATGTTTCATTTTGGAGTAAAATCCTTGAGAAGATCTGAAATCAGGGATACCCAAAGAAGTTGAAATACCAGCACCAGTTAGTACCAGCACATTTTGGGCCCTGTTTAGAGCTTTGGTCATGTGTTCGACAGTGTGGAAAATCGGTAGCCTTGTTCTAATTTTAATGATTCTGTTCATTGCTCTTCGTAGAAGAACGATACATTTAGAAGTGTAAACATCCATAGATGTTACTCCGTCTTTTTCAAAATCAGCTGGATGTTTAGGTTCATAACCCAATAAGTTAGTCACTCTTAAAACGTCTTTACCAGTTGGGTTCTCAGGGAAAACCTGTGATAATTTATCAAAGAAACTGACTTGCCCATGCCTTCTTAGATAACATCTTAAATATGCACATGTTCTCTTTGATAGTTCTATATTGTACAAGGATGGAATTTCTGCATTTTCCAGGAATCCTTCCATTAAAGTGGTATAATCATCTTCACCTTCCTTTTCCGGTGGGAATACAAACTCTTTCAAGGCAAGATCAATTTCTGAAAATCCATTGGCACGTCTTGAATGGCTAGCCCTTTCACCATTTGCCTTTTCTTCATCACCATCCTCTTCATACTCATCTTCCTCATCCTCTTCTTCATCATCCTCTTCTTCATCCTCGTCATCCTCGTCGCTATTATCATCAGAACCACTGGAAACAAGAACAGGAGGGTCAAACTCAAATCCGGAACCAACTGATAACCCATCTTCAGGTTTGATTGAATCTTCACGGCTTATTGTAGATCCGTTTGACAATTTAGAGATTTTGTAAGGTTTTGGAGTACTATCTGAATCCCCTGCTTGTTGCAAAGAAGAATAGTCACTATCATTGTTATCGTTCTGTAGATCAGCACTACGCGATCTTTTCGGAGTGCCTGATGAAGGTGGGATAGCAGCTGAACTCACTGGTTTTCTTGAAGAGATGGCGTTTGAGGATAATCCATCAGAGTCTAAATCATTTTGGCCTAATGCTGATTCAGATGCAGACATTGCTTTTATAAATATAATTTATATCTTTTGTGGGCACGGATAGGGAACGGAAATATATGTATGTAAATATATATATATATATGTATATGAGAGTTAATCCAGATCAATTGATACCAGTTTCTGATATGCAAGGAAGATGTTTATCTGAATGCTGTTTGAACTCAAAATAAAGATGTTTAAAAGAGAGTATCTTGTACCATTCATGTAAAGATTATAAGCCAAAACGGATCACCAAACACCAAAGATAGATTGTACCTGAAATAAATGAAACAATCAATACAATGTTGTGGTTATTATTACAAGAAATGAAAGGGGAGGAAACAAATCAAACTTTGCGTCGATTATTAGCGTCGATTGTCTTCTTCGCTGGCAATCGACTTCATCCGGGTAATTGAGCTTTAGAATTATTTGATTACGTAAGTTCTTGAGTCTCTCTGCCTCTCACTGAAAAATCGTAAACCTGTTTTTTGTTCAAAAAAAAAACCACACAAGTTGAGATCACAAGTGAGTATAATTATAATTCAATACAATATACAACCTCTTGATTCATATTAACATATCTCTAGCTCCACATCCACACCCACATCCACATTCACAAATATACATATACACACCCATGCCACCAAAGAAGCCAGCTGTCCCGCCATTACCACGTTTAAGAGTGAAAAATCAAGTTGCCAAACAGCAAGCAAACCCATGTCTGGTCATAATGTCACAAATGCTTTCGTGTTGGGCATCGAATAACGAAGGTGCTGTTGCTTGTAAAAGTTTAGAATTAGATTTGAAAGATTGTATGGCAAAGGGAATTAAATTGCCACCACCTTCCAAACCATCTTTGAATTATCATGCTTCTAGATTATTACCAAAGATTCACAAAAAGAGAGAATAATTGTACATGTTCTCTATTCTGGTGTGTTTTTCCTTTTCCATTGTTGTTGTTGGGTTTTGACCAATGATATTACCGATTGAATAAAAACATAAATAATTAATTACAAAGGTTTGATATATGCATTGAAAATTACACTTTATGAACTAACAATTTGTGTTTATGTGTGTGATTTTGAAAAAAAAAAAAAAAAAAGATATGTGCTTCACAAAGAGATCAATAAAATACTGGACTATTGAGATAGATTATTGTATATAGAAAAAACGAAAAGTCCATCATTATGTTGAAGTTGAATACATATATCAAATATCCATTACCACTCAAACAGGTTTATTTTTTTAGTTTTAAGTTTTGTTCCGGTTTGTCGTTTGTTCAAACTATTTTATGTGTGTGTATATATATAGCTAGTTTCATTTAATACTATTATTTTGTTTATAAGCAAGAATACAAAATTGTTCTTGTGTCTAATTTTTTCAAAGAAAGGAAGAAAAAATAAAAGCTATATTTGTTTTTATAGTTAGAGAAAGACACTTTTGTCAAAGATGCCTGTAGAGAAAAGTATCAAAATGAAACAAAAAAATAATGTAAAAGCATCATTTATGGAAAATGTTTTAGAGTGTTTAGTGATGATACTATTATTGCCCTGTTGATCGTTCAAAAACAATGTTAACTCAGCATCTATCAACACATTCCATATCATTAGATGTGTCAATGGGAGGAGAACCGGAACCAGTTGCGAACTCAAGATTCAATCATTCACACTTTACATTGAATTATGTTTATGTTCTCCATTTATAATCATTATAAAGTACTAAAAGTATATATATATATCAAAATTAGAGGTTATATGGATATGGGAGCAAAAGTATATATATATAATAAAAAAAATAAGCATTTAAAAAATTAAAAGATAGTGCCAGCTTGCTTTATTTACTTTTTTACTTTTCTTTTTTGTCCCTCTTTCGAGAACAATAAAAAAAAAAACAAGATAGACAAAAAGGGAAGGGAGATATTAATTTGGGACAAAAAATGATAAACAAAAGTAAGGTGAGAAAAAAGTAAGGGCATAAATAAGGGATAATCATAAATTGGCTCAAAACCATATCGTATCAAATTTCATAAAACATTAATTAAATAAAGGTCGAGGAAGAATCTTTATTGATTGCTCTTTCCCTCTTTTTTAAACTAAGGAGATCTTATCAGCAACTGGAGCTTCCCAAGAACCTGGCATTCTTAACCATTTGGATTCTGGAACAGGGGCATAAGAATCAGAATCGTTCATTAGCCCATCGTAAACGGCATAGAATGCACAAATTGCAGTGAGGAAACAAAAGACACCAGAGGCAACTTTAACACTTTCATGTTCACCAAAAGTTGCAATGGTGTATAACAACATGAACATCCACATGCAGAAAGTTAAAACAAATAATGGGACCGTGGATTTCAAAGTGGCAGACCAAATTAAAATAGAAAAGACAGTCCAAGCAGATAAGTATAAACCTAAAGCATTGTTGTAATCGTCTGTAGTTGGATAAGAATCAGCAGCACCTGTAATATCGGTGACAATGGCACCCAATGACATGAAAAAGGCACCGTAACATAACAACAAGACAGAACCAAACAAGTTGTTGTCAACAACGGCCCAAATACCGGTGATGATTTGAACTAAACCTGAGGCAAAGAAGAAAGCACCAGATAAAATAGCAGGACTTGTCACGTTTTGAGCTTGACACAAGATTAAACCAAGAGTGAATAATGTGACACCAATTAAAGCTAAACCTGCTGAACATGCAGTTGGGTATGGTCTCCATTGTGAAGATTTTTTGTACCAGTTAACACGTAACACACCAGTTCTTGGTGGGTAAACATGGTACTCACCTTCAACGAAGGATCCGTATTTTTTTTCAGGAACAGCTTGAACTGCTGTTTCTGGGTTGGATAATACATCAGACATTTTTTTTAAAGAGCAAGCTTTTTTAAGTTATTTTGTAAGTAAATTGTATTGTAAATAAGCAATTGATTTGATGATGATGAAAATAGAAAAGTAAAAAGTGTAAGTTTTTCTTAGTTTTATTGGAAGGGGGGGGGGGTGTTCAAATGAGAGGACAAAGGTATCCTTTTATATTTAAATCAAAAGGACAATTATCATTATCGTTTTTCAACAAGGTGACTTCAAAATAAAGTTATGATCGGATCGTAACGGAAAAGGGAATTAATTGATTAAACAAACACAGATAGAGAACATCGTGGTGCTAATACTTTTTAGATAAAAAGTTTATTAACTACTATTTATTAGTCTAGATTATGGAATTGGCTTATAAAGAGACTATACAGGAGAAAAATCAGAGTTATTAGTGAACAATGAGAATTGAAATGATGTTCCGATGGAAGGTGAAAGAAAACGAGGTCAAACATGCATATCCGTTGATAAAGAAGTTATATGAATATAATTGAGGTCAATGACCTTTAATTTCCAAAAACAAAAAAAAGAAAATCGAAAGAACAAATAGTTGCCTTAGTGTATAAAGAGCCATTGATTACAATAATAAGTATCAATCCAAAAACTGAAAAGAAAAAAAAAACAAGGGTAAACGGGGGAAGAGGGGAAGAAGAAGAAGGAAGTTTAAAAGATCACACCATAATACTAATGACGTTTTTCACATGAGAGATTGAAGACAAATAGAATTAGTAGAGATAAAGTATAAGAGTAATAGAGGAGGAGACTAACGGTTAGGAATAAAACGGAGATTGAAACGATTAAGACTATAAGGAATGAAATCCGGAAGACGTGGAAGTGAAGAAGGGATTATGAATATGCATGTATATATAGGCATATTATATGAGACAAAACTAAAAGAGTGACTTTTAAAGTGTATTACTAAACAGTGATTGATTATTCTTAATCATGTTCAATTGATTATTAAAGTCCGAGTGGTTAACTTATAAATGTCTCTCCAGATATAGAGAGAGAAGCGGTGAGGCATATAATACAATCATTCCGTGGGTGGGGGGTTGAATTAAATTAGACGAGTTAATAAAATAAAATAAAATAAAATAAAACAAGGGGTAGGTACCCTACTATTTTTCAATAGGATGTGTCAAAGAGAGAAGAAGATAGACAATAAACTGATGATATCATATGATGATGATATCATATGATGATGATGAAATACATTGAAGATCAAATACAGGTATTATAAATAAACAAATAAAATATTAAAAAAAAAATAGCATAATTCAATTGAAAAGAGAAAATGCCTTTAAAAGACTCAAACTGATGGAAACAAACGGAAAGAAATTAATAATATCAGTATTAGTATCAATATTGATAGTATTAGTATTAGTATTAATAGAGGTGTAAAGTGTTTTGGTGCACGGAGGAGGTGTAAAAAAATTAATATTGGTATTATACAGTATAAATAAAATGTATAAGTTTTGATTCATTGTTTGAGGTTAAAAGTTGAAGCTATTTCTATCTTGTATTAGGTCTTTTGTTTGTTTGGTTGATCCTTTTATAACGAGATAGTGTCTCAACTCAAGTTGTTCATATTTTAAATATATAGCTATAGTCCTTTTTTCTTTTTTTCTTTTTTTTTTTTTGCTTTAAACATAAAATGCTTCGAAGAATAATACCCTCTCCTTACCACTTCACCCAAAAGGCTCTAACTCCATTTCTTTTCAAAAAAGATTCCTCTTCTCAAGCTCCAAGACTAGCCCAAAGTATATCTGAAGCCACTGCTGCTGCTGCTGCCGAACAAAAATCAGTTTTGAAAAAACTAACAACAGATACAGATGCTTACGACAACTTCCTACAAAGTTTCCCACAGTCAGCTATGGCTCAATCTCAAATGACGTCGGTTGAAGAGAAAAAATCTTTTGAAGAAATCTTGAGTTTCCTAATGGAAAAGAAAGGTGATATTGGAATAACAGATACTTTGAAAACAATAACAATGGCAAATTCAAAATTTGTCTTTTCAGAAGATAAAATAACAGGACAATTGACAGATAGCATGGCATCACGCTCACCATCCTTTTCATTATCAACTGGTCCATCATTACTATCGGCTGTTGACGAATACAAAGAAAAAGTTTCACAAATTCAAAAATTAACTAAAAACCTCGAACTTTCATTAACTTATATATCCAATAACATAAATGACACTCGACAGATGACTGATTTCATCCAACACTCTTTATTTGAACAATTTGCTTCAAACCACAAAAAATTAACTGAAAGTGAAGATGAATCGTTCAATTTCCAAGATTCATTAGTTAAATCCGAATTACAATCTTTACAAGATCCATCCAAACCATATGTTGACATCTACACATTACCAGTATTACTAGAATTTTGTTTAAGATCTCTAACGTTTGATTTCGATTCTTTAGATGAATCACTATCAGTTTTAGATTTATCAAAAACTAAAAATCCAATCATTGTTTACGAATTTGGATTCAATATCAACGTTTATAACTCGATTATCGAACAAGTGTGGGTTAAAACCGAAAATTTGCAATTAGTTAGTAAATTGATTGATGAATTGCAAGTTAATGCAATTCAACCGAATATCATGACTTTCAAATTGTTGACTCAAATTTATTTGAAAATTATGAATATTAAAGATGGAATTAAAGCTGAACCTTATTTACTTGTGGGTGACAGAGTTCATATTTATAAAGTTAAGGATTATTTAAAAGCCATGAAGTTTATTAGATGATCTGTATGTATGTATGTATATTGTGTAGAATTAACTAATTGATTGATAAAGAAACTCAAACGACGCGTTAAATGAAGTAAAAAAGGATTTCAGTCGTTTTTTTTTTTCAATTTTGTTTGAAATTTTGGTGTGTGTGTGTGTTTTGTATTTTCGGTAAAACTTGCCTTTTAACAGCTGCATTATATATAATGATAGGATTTCTTTCTCCCTATAATCGTTCAATCAATATATTGTGTTATATGAAGACACAGGATTGGTAGAGAGGTGTATACAAGTATACGTTCATATAGTTATATTCATACAACCAACCAAAAAAAGAGGGAATCAATCATGCTACTATCACCAAAACAGTTCTCAAAAGCGTTTGAAGACATCAAGCAAACATCATTAACACATTCAACTTGTAAATTAGTCATTTTTGTATCATGTTTAGACGTTGATGCCATTTGTTCAAGTAAGATGTTCTCCATGCTTTTGAAAAGACACCTTATAGTGTTTCAATTGATCCCTGTTGTTGGTTACAACGATCTAAAATCCAAGTATCAAAAATTGGACGATAGTATATCGAATATCATATTGATTGGTTGTGGGGCAATGGTGGACATGGAAAGTTTTTTGGAGATTGACGTTAACGATCATTTGGATCACGATTATTATAATACTGTTGGTAATGGTACCATTACAGATAATTCAAACGTTAGACTGAAAAGAAAGATATATATAATCGATGGGCATAGACCTTGGAACTTGGATAATTTGTTTGGGTCACATATGATCACTTGTCTTGATGACGGAACCTCTGAAATTGAATTAGAACAAGATAAGCAATCGTATGAGTTTTTAATCAAAGTTGACAGTGAAGAAGAGGACGAAGAAGAAAAAGAAGAGGAAGAGGAGGTTGAAGAATTGGCAAGCACAGATGAAGATGAAGATGAATTTGATTTGGAATCAAAAGGTAGAAAAAGGAAACCTTCTTCACAACAGCCAGTCAATAGCAAAAAGAGACAACTATCTGAAAACGAGAAAAGAATCGAAGAATACTATAACCAAGGTACAACAATATCCACATCATCTGCATTACAAACATACTCTCTAATATCAACCATTGGTGAAACAAATATCGATTATTTATGGTTATCAATAGTGGGGACAACTTCATTAAACTCCAATTTCAATAATATTTACGAAAATTTACTACCGCTACTAAAAGAAGAAGTTAACAGATTACAAGAAGTGCCATTATCACAGCAAACACAAGCACATCAACAACAACAACAACAACAAGACAATACTTCACAATTAGACATTAGCCGAGGTAAAAATGCTGATAATAATTCATTATACGTTGACAAAGATTATTCGTTGTTCTTACTTCGTCATTGGAGTTTATACAATTCATTTTTTTATTCGAATTATGTCAATGCCAAATTACAACTATATACAAATGGGGGTAAGAAAAAATTAAATACAATGTTTGCCAGAATGGGTATTTCTTTAGTTCAGGCAAATCAAAATTGGCATTATTTGGACATTGATTTGAAGAAAAAATTGCATTCAACTTTTACCAAGCATTTGAAGGATTTTCTACTCACTGATATTTTAAAAGATGGATTCATTAGAAGTTTTGGGTTTAATGGATCTGTTAGTGCCAGCGATTACGTTGAATCAATAACAGCTTTATTAGAATACGACGGTACATTCTCAAACTCTTTAGAAACAACTAGGAAAACATCCCCAACACCAACAACAGCTGATTCCATCGAAGAGGATGAATCTAACAGTAAAGACATTAGTACATTAATCCAAAAAAGAGAGAGTCAATTTGTTTCCAATTTTTGGAAATCTTATGATTCATTAGGTAAATTCGACATCATCAAAAGAGGTTTAACAATAGCCAAATTACAACAACAGTTTATCTTTGACAAAGGTTTTGAAATTTTCCAAAAAAAAATGATTAAGAATTTACGTATTTTCAGATTAGTCGTTCTCAAAGAAAATTTTGCCTCTAACAACACCATCATAGATCATCACAGTGGATCCGTCCCCAATTCAACCGGTTCAGGAATGGGAAATATGCCAGGAGAGTCGGAGAACGATTCGATTGACATAAAAACATTAAACAAAAGCTCCAAACTGTTTCAAAATCCATTAATTTTAACCAAATTGGGAAACTGGATCCTCGAATCGTGTGCTGAACTTGATCATTCGGTGCTACCGTTAGTCATTGCATCGTTAGACTCAGAAACAAATACTTATTTGGTGTGTGGTCTCCCACCTAAATATCCAAACATGAAAGGTATGGACGTTGATGAAACCAACGACGAACAACAGCAACAACGGAAGAAGAATAACGAGAGTAGTACGACGATATTGAATACTTTTTCATTGGCATTTCAAGATATAGCCACTAGTACTGGTGCTAAAGCTAGGATTGATAGTTTCGATAGTACGATGATCGAGTTGAGGAAAGAGGATTTACCTATCTTTTTGGAAAAGTTGAGTTTAAGTGGATTAATTTAATTGTATATAACATGTATATATACGCGTCTATACATATTACTTACACAACGTACTCCCAGTATCATCATAATATTGTCATACTTTTTTTTTTTAAAGTAAAATTACAATTGCTGGAAATCAGCACACGAACGCGGTGTTTGAAATTTGAAGTTTCAAAATATAAACAAAAACAAACAAAAGTGAAAACAAAAGCAATCCCACAGTTACACAAACTCTCTAGGGTCTCATTTTGATACTTAGATACATATATATATATATCTAAAAACCCACAAAATATCTGAGAAAAATGAGCTCATCATCAAGACAGCAATCAATATCCCCAACGAAACTCAAACTGTCCCTATTCACACACGATAACCACCCAGGATTAGGAACTGCAACGAGTAAGTTGTTCCCTGACTCAAACAATAACCAAAGATCAATAACAATCAGCAGCAATAGTAACAATGCAAACAGACAAACGTTGAAACCACTAAAGTCTCCTCTCAGGTCACATTGCACCACCAACTCACAGCAACAACAACAACTGATAACTTCAAAGAAACAAACAAACGGGATACCAACGACAACAACTCCACGATTAAACAGAGAGTCCCCAAGTATGGGAACGATGTCTGAGCCACCAGCGTATAATAAGATAGGGAGGTCAATGTCGTTCAATTATTCACAAGTTGATGTTAACAAGTCGAGGAATGATGCTGATGTCATTGGTAGGAATGGACGATTGGGAAGGATGATGAACATTAGGCAAGTGGATAATGATGATGGTGGTGCTGGTGGTGATAGAACAGGAATATTGAAGCTTGGTCATGCTGTTAAAAGTGACATCAGTCGGAAACACGTTAGGATTGATGATAATGATGATAATGAAAATACGAAAAAGTTGAAAAGTGATTCACAAGAAGAAAATGTATTTTTATCACCTTCCAGGAAACGAACTATTAATCAAGAACTACGAGATACACTCAAAGAAAACACAAAATTAATGGTTAAGATTTCTGAAAATCAAGAACATATATTAAAGTGTTTAAAGAAACTAGGAACTATATAATGTCAATATTATTTTATTTTATTTTCTTTCTTTTCAATCTTTTTTTGTATGTTTTTGAGTACAATTTTAGCAGGTATGACAGCATCTTCAATAGAATCATGCTCACCAGCTTGAATATTAACACTTAAATGTTCCCAAGCCAGCTTCTTCAACGGATCTTTTCTTCTAACATTAACTTGGTTATCACTGTAAAGGATAGCAGTATCAACAATATTATCGTAACAAACTCTTAAAACATTCAAATCGTTCTCCAAACCATGTCCAATAATCACCGTACTAGAATCTGTCCATTCTGCAAGTTTAGTATAAACATCGGTGATCGTCATTGCATCGTTAGGTATCTCAGAAACTCCCGATACGTGAGTGTTTAAATCTATCACCTCACCGATTGGTGTAACGATTTCATCAAGGAGAGTGGTTAATGACGGGAAGGAGCATATACTTAACTTCATTAACTCAAACCCTTTTGTAGTATAACACATTTCACAATCCAATGCTATCGCTGCATGTTTTGGTGTAACGTTATCAATTGTCTGTAATGGATCGTAATTACCTTGGATATCATCAGTGAGATCAGCTATTTTTCTAAACGGTGTATGATATTGTAATTTGTTGATTGTCTTCAATTTATAAACGTGGCTATTCAACGTTTGGCAACCTTCCCTTTCACCAGGAATTGAATCACAGCAAGAATAGTACCGATTTGAATATTCTTTGTTGTATTTTGTTAGGTTTGAATTCACTGTAGTTTTAATCTTACCTGGATGAAACTTACACACTGTTCTAGTAACCCGGGTTTTATCCTCAGTAGTGGTACTGTACTCTCTGGAGATTGAGAATGGATTTTGGCAATGTGCACAGTCAATATTGTCATCGTATGGTTTAGGATCAGGGACGTCAATGGCAAAACCATGCCGTATTAGAGTATCTTTAGGAATGCACATTTTCCTCAAATCATTAAGTATCAATGTATCATCATTAGTGCTGACCTTAGTCGTACTATCAACTTTCAACTTCTTATTATTACCACTGTCAATAGGATTACCGGAGGATAAAGAAGGATCACCTTTTTTAGGTTCCACAGATCCATACTTGTTCAAGTTGAACATCATTCTCTTGATCTTTGATAAATAATTCATTTTAGATTTCGTGGTAGTTGCCACTTGATACTCCAATTTAACTGCTTTAGCAACATGGTTTTTGAATCTCAACTTGAGGTATTGATCGTTAAGTAACTTTAAATAATATTGTCTTTCATCCTGTCGGAGTGGGGCAAATGGTAACACTGGTGTTGGGACTAGGATCGATACCGAAGCTGTTGCTGTTGGACTTGCTGTTTCTTGTCTCTTTCTTTTCAGTGTGTTATCAGAAGATGTTGTTACCATTGAAATTGCTATTTGTCTGTTTCCTGTGCCCCCTGTGCCCTCTATGTTACCATTACATTCCTTATAGTACCACCAGATGATTGATGGGTTTGAAAAATTCACCGCCTTTCAAAATCTTTAAAGTGGCGACTCGAAAAAAAAAAAAACAAAGGAAGAGATTTGGACGCATGTATGCTTTTTTTCTTTGATTTGCTTGATTTGCCAACAGTTTTGGATTTGAATTTGATCACAGTTGGTGTTAGCATATATATATATATATATATATCCTTAGATACCAGCGAAGAATATACTTTTAGGGTGCTTACATCAACCTACAATAATATTCCCATAGAACCTCAAGCACACAATGCAAGTCATTTTTAAAGATTTCAAAAAGGAGAAAATCCCATTAGTGGTTGAACTATCTGAAACAGTTCTATCAGCAAAGGAAAAATTGGCCTCTGTTAAAGACTGTGAACCCTCTCAACTTAAGTTTGTTTACTCCGGTAAAGTCTTACAAGATGAAAAATGTTTTGAATCTTTCAACATCAAAGATAATGATCAAATTATCTTCATGATCTCAAAGCCAAAGAAAGCTCCAACTCCAACCCCAGCTCCAGCTCCAGCTCCAGCTGCCGTCACTCCAGCTGCACCAGCTACTGCAGAGCCATCCACTTCTACCACAACAGCAACTACAACTGATTCTTCAGAACCAGCTCCTGCCCATCCAGAACAATTTGATGCCTCTACATTTGCCGCTGGTAGTGTTAGAGAAACCGCTATCCAAAACATCATGGGAATGGGTTTTGAAAGAGAACAAGTTGAAAGAGCATTGACTGCAGCATACAATAACCCAGATAGAGCTGTTGAATACCTCCTCACCGGTTTACCAGAAAGAGCACAACAACCACAACAACAAGAACAGCAAGATACAGCAACCACAGGCGATGGCGATCAACAACTCCCTGATGCTGAATCATCCGAATTACAACAACAACAATCCAACCCAGATAACTTATTTGATGCTGCCGCTGCTGCTGGTGAATCAAACAGTGAAGGTGGCAATGCTGCAGGTGGTGTTGAAGGTGGTGACATGGCATCCTTACGTGAAATTTTACAGCGACAACCAGAAGTTGCCGAAGTTGTTCTACAACAATTGGCTGCATCCAATCCACAATTGGCGGAAATAGTGCAATCAAATCCAGAAGCTTTTATGAGATATATCACCGACGGTGATAACACTGCCTTGGCTGCTGCTTTAGGTGTCCAACCTGAATTCATGCAAGGTGAAGAAGATGATGAAGAAGGTGCTGATGTAGGCTCTCGTATCACTATTACACAAGATGAAAACGATGCTATTAACAGATTATGTGAATTGGGATTCGAAAGAGATTTAGTTATTCAAGTTTATTTTGCTTGTGATAAGAACGAAGAAATGACTGCTAATTTGTTGTTCAGTGATCATGCTGAATAATTTCAGCTTGCTTCATTGTGTGTGTATGTCATTGTTTCTTGTTTCTTAACCCTACAGTGTATAAGAGTTTCTAGTCTCCATTATTTCCTATTTTATTTTTGGTTTTCTTTTTGTTCCCTATTATACTTTTTTTTCCACTTTTGTTTCTTTAATTTTTTTACTATCATTATTATTAAGCTACTTTTGTCAAATTTATCTTATCCTAATTTTTAATCATATACGTACACACCATCTCTACATACTTCAATGAAACACTAGAACAATTCCTTAAAATCATGAATGATTTTATATTGTGCTTCATCCTCTTTGGTTAATGGATAATTACCGGGTTTGACAACAAGTATACCGTCCATACCTGATTCTAAACAAGCTTTGATCTCCAATGGATTATCACTCAAGAACAAAACATCACTCTTTTCCAACATACTATCACTACCAAGAATAACGTGCAGAATTTTTTCGTATGATGAAGCAACCAATTTTGATCCAATATTAACGGTGTCAAAATAACCTTGAAACATTCCAGTCAAATCTTCATTCTTGTTGCTTGTTGATTGAACATTGGCAAAAAGGAGTTTTTGTGCCTTGACTGATCCACTCGAATACACGTAAATTGGCACGTTCTTATCACTATACCAATCATGGATAGCTAGCAAAGCATCTGAGAACAATGGTGCAGATATCGAACCAGTAGTGTAACCTGCCTCCCAAATGAAACCTTGCAATTGCTTCAATATAGGATCTTTGATGTCTTTAGAAACGAGGTTGTTGATATGTGAAAGGAGTTTCACTTGAGATGTCTGTGAGTTTGGTGGGAATTGGGTTAAAATTTTCAAGATTGGGTCATCTTCTGTAGCGTTCGTTTCGGATGTTAAAGGGAATGTATATTTTTGGAGGATTGATGGAAGTTGATCTAAAAAGTATGGGAATAGTTGGTCTTTAACGAATGAGATGGGACACACTGTTCCTTCAATGTCAAGTACAATTGCCTTATACGATGGAGGAGACATTGTTAAATGAAGATATTTAATTATTAGTTGTTGAACTATATGTGAGTGTGTATATACACTGATGATCTATTGTATTGTCCTAAACTGTTAAACAATTACAAAAAGGAAAATTTACAGTTTTCCAGATTATTTTGAAGATTTTCGACTTTTTTTTTTTGGAGTTTCGATTCGTGTTTCCATTTTTATCATTAGGCTTTATCAAATTGTAATCATATTCAATTGCTTATATATATACATAGTACACAACCCCTAGAAACCAAGTACTAATATATCATATTCAACTGAAATTATGGATCCGATACAATCCACTGATTCGGTTGTTGCTGAAGCTTCTGCTGCTGTGGCCGCTGCAGAAGCAGTGGCTGCTCAAGTCATACACAAGTACCAACAACAACAACAGCAACAATCTACCTGGGATCAACCATCTTCACAAAATGACACAACTAGAAGGTCAGCTAAAAACGAGGATACTTTTGTTCTTGATCCTGCACTTCAATTAGAACTAGACAAATATAACACTTCTACTCAAGTACCACCACCTCTTCAACAACAACAACAATCTCATAACAAGTACCTAAAGGCCAAAGTTAACAAAGTGCCAACGATCCCGCCACCCCCAAAACTTCAAAGACACTTACCACCAACAATATTAGATGCTAACACTCCAATGAACTCCTGTACAAGATGTAAGAAATCATTCCCTGTTGAACCTGATAAACAATACAAACTCTGTGCACATTGCAGAGATTTACAACGTCAAAGATCTCGCCGTTGGCAACAAAGAACAAAAGAAAAAGATGGTGTTTGTCGTCGGTGTGGTACTGTTTTACCAACTGATGAAAGTCAGTTTGTTTTATGTGAACATTGCCGTATGTCATTAAGATCAAGAAAGGCAAACAGAGCAGCACAGGGAAAATGTGTACATTGTTCTGGTCCAAACGATTCGGAAGATGGTAAATATAAAGTTTGTTCAAGATGTAGAACAAACGATAAAATAAGGAGAAGTAATTTGGAAAGAAATGGTGCTTGTAATAGATGTGCCAATGTTCTTGTTGAAATGGATAGAGGCCATAAAGTCTGTACCAAATGTCGTACTAAAAAGAGAAGAAGCGTTAATGATTCGGATGATACAACATCAATTAAAAAGAAGCAACTGGTTAAATACAAGTCTAATGTTGTCAAGAATGGTATCGTGAAACAAGAGCATGATGTCCACGACGAACAACAACAACAACAACAACACCAACACCAACAACTTGGTGCTACTGCTGCAGCCGTAGCCGCCGCGGTGCTTAACGAACAGCATCAACAACAGCAACAACAACAACATCATCAAGAGCAAGTTGACTCTGTTAGTGCACATACACATGAATTATTAATTCCTGATGATTTCAACATTACAAAAGACGACGATGAAGATAATTCACTACATCATTTGGCACAACACCACCATCAAATTCCACAATTACATCATTCTCAATTGAACCAACAGTTGAACCAACAACTACATCAGCAATTACACCAGCTAGCTGCATCGACACATTCTTCAGGAAGTCACAGTACAGGTCAAGGTTCGGATTCAGACGATGGTAATGATCAAGAAGACGATCAGCAACAACTACAAACATCCTACAACGACCATCATCACCATCATCATCATGGTGTTGATGTTGACGATGAAGTTGTTGGAGGTTCCTTAACCATTCCAGATCCAGATAAAATGTGTATCAAATGTGGTGAGAACATTCACATTGACGAATTGTCGATCAATCCAGCTACAAACATTTGCTCACAATGTTTGGGTACTGCCGATGTCGATCACGATGAAGTTAACGGTAGCGAAGTTGGTGGTGAAGATGATGATGCTGATGCTAATTTGTTCATGAACCCAGAAGCTGTTGATGAAATAGGTAAGCTGTAAGTTTAATATGTTATGTGTACCATTATATTCATGTCAAGTTTAAAATAGACATTTGAAAAATTTTATACATTTGTTAGCAGAAAGTTCACAAACCCACATTTTGTAACAAAATTTTGGACTTTGCTTATAGCCGATAATTGGCATAACAAAGATTATTTGACTAATGATCAATTAATGTCTATTGTCTATGAATCAGATACATTTGTATATAGTTTGTTATAATCTATAGGACACATGACCAGTTGAACAAGAGTATGTATGTACAACAAAAAGGCTTAATTATTTCCCCGCCTTTTCAGCGAAAAATATTTATACACGAAAAATAAAAAAGCGAAAAGAGTCTATTTTGCAAAGACACTGATCTCTGTTTTCTTCTCATCCATTTGGTTTATATATTTGTGATATTTATATTCTATTTATGTTTAATTATCGATTCATTTCTTACATGTAATTATTCACTTGATTAACAAAACTAAACATTTACTACAGTTAATAGAAATCACAAACACCTTAATTCTAGTGTGTTTTGTTTTTTTTTTTGCAATTAGCCGCGACCACCAAAAAATTATAAAAGGTACCACAGTTTTTTTGATCCCATTCAAAAAAAAAAGACCTTAAAGTCTACTTCACAGCATAAGATTTTGCCTCTAGGATAACTCCTATATGCTTCAAATAACCAAATCTATTTACTTTAACAGGAACATCAACAACAACAATTTTTACAAGAATACTAGTTTTTATGATTTAAAACAACAAAAGGAGAAACTTATTAGCCAGCATGATAACAATATACCCGATCGCATCACTTCCAAATCGAGCCCCACTACAACACATCTAAACAACAATATCAATACCAGTACCAACACCAATAACGTTTCAAATAACCGATCCAAATTACAAAATAAGTTTATATTATCAGATGAAGAAACTTGGGCACATTGTCCCTATCAACGATTTTTTGCAACTTGTCAAAACGAAACATTGCCCAAATATTGGAAAGTGTCCGTTGATAACAAGAATAATAGGTTCAAACATGAACTAATTGATTTTGCAAACACAGAAAATTTCACTAGCCGAGATCGAATTAACAAAGGTGTTAGTGTAGGTTGGGTTGGAGAAGTTGATGAATCTCCAGAATTTATAGAGACAGTTAATTCGATTAGCGAAGATAAGAAGTCAACTGGAAAAACTAAGATACCTGATGAAAAAGAAGAAGAGGGGGAGGCGGAGGAGGATGAATCACCAATATTTATTCCTAAAGCAAATAGCATCAAATATCGCCTCCATATTGATGCCTATACCAATAATGAGGAAGATAGTAAAATACAGGAGTTGATGGATGTCCATCATAGGTTATTTGGCGGAGAATCAAGTATAAATTATTCTATTCCTGGTGTTGTTAAACACAGATCCACCATTAAGCCTTATGTTAATGATGCTGTTGTTGTGAAACCTAGAAGAGGTCCTATGTTGTATGTTAATACAAGCTGTTGATTTTTTTCGAACAAAATAAAGGTTTTTGTTCTTCCATCGACAAAGTTGAACATCTTATATGAATGACGCCTTAAGACCATATTTATTGTTGATTACAGATACTGCAGCTATTGCCATGCATAGATATAAACCAAATACGATACTTGAAACAACAGACCGACATACTATGGTTTTGATGATCATCTATCTCTCTACTACACCATTGGTAACTATGATGCTTATTATCAAACAATACAACCACAGAATGAACACTATTACTCAACCATAAATACCCTCAACTGATTTGTTTGTTTATACACTTTTCTTAGAAATAGGAAAAAATTGACTCTCCGCGTTGGCATATCTATCTTTTGTGGACAAATTACATGACCTGTTTGTTAATTACTGATCCAACATATTGTTCACTAATTGAATAATTTATGGTTGTGATATGTAATAACACTGTGTCTTGTATTTTTGAATAAATATTTATATGATATAGACTAATCTAAGCATCGTTCATTAACTCATCATCATCACTTTTTTCACTGACACTATCCCCAATCATCTTCCTCATGTCACTTATTCTCTTCTCTTCATTCTTTTTCAAATCATTTTCACTAGGTGGTAACCCTTCATTAGCCAAATCTGCCAATCTAATCTCTTCAAAACTGGATAGTTTCTTCTCTAATGCTCCAGAACCGTTAAGTAAAACACCTTTCGGTAAGTTTCTACCACCGGATAATGAACGCAATTGTTCAACTTTTTCAGCTTCTTGACGTAGAATGTTAAACATTCTAGAGACTCTACCAATAGCAAGGATCTTGTTTCTGAGAGAAGTTCTGTCGAGTGTTGGTGCATCTTCCTTAACGGTGCCGTTGGCATCAATGTCTGATGGTTTTGATAGAACTGTTGTTGTTGATCCTGCTGCTGCAGCTGTTGTTGGTGTCATTGGTAATTTCTTGTCTTTACCAAAGTCTTTCAAACTGTTGACTAATTTTCTTGCAAGTGGAGTATCTTTTTCAAGTTCTTCATCGGTACAAATGTTTAAAACACTGAACAAAATATCCGCTGTTCTTTCGGCAACAAACGGGATACTCCATGTGAAAACATCCAACATGTTGGGCAAATGATAAGGTTCTGGTTGTGCTGAAAACTGTCTAATGTTCATAACTGCCTTCTCATACCTCAACACCGCAGCTTTATTACCATAAGTACCGCAGTAGTCTGGTGCAGAGAACAATGTGATGACCGATGGGAATTGTTGTGGTTCGGTTTTTTTATACATTTTATAACCGGCATCTTGTGCCTGATGAGCTCTAATGATACAAAGTAAGTTATTCTGCTGTAAGAATTTACAAGCTGCTTTGTATGTAAACATGTATGAACAACCACGTTCATAATTTTCACGATAATATGATTGTTCAGAATCGTTCATGAACCTTTCAGTGTCATATTCAGGTGATGGGTCTGTCCACATCAAGTCACAGTACAATCCAGAGGATGGGAAGTCAACAAGGAATCTATCGATACGTTCCAAGTCTTGTAAAGTTTTTAGGTGTTTTGATATACCACCATGGACACAGAAGAATTGTTTGTTCATAATGGCAGCAATTGGTAAAGCTTTGAAAGATTCTAAAGATTCTTTGTAAATGTTCATTGAATATTTAATCAAGCATTCTGATTTGAAAGTGAAATATGATGTCATTTGTTTAGTTTCATGGTTACCTCTAAGCATGAAAAAGCTATTTGGATGATTAATTTTCATAGCGTATAATAGTATCAAACATTCAATTGAATTTGAGCCACGATCAACGTAGTCACCCAAAAATAAAAACGAAGTTTGATCTGGATTTCCACATATTTCAAATAATTTACATAAATCATAAAATTGTCCATGAATGTCACCACAAACTGTGACTGGTGCTGGAACAGTTAATAAATTTGGTTCTAGTGAGAAGATATTTGTGGCCATTGTAAGAATTTTGACAACTTGATCTGGGTGTAGTCTACCTTCTCTTTTGAAATGTTCTCTTAAAAATTTGTAATTTGGTAACCCACCAGGATTACTGAAAACTTCTGCGTTTGTTGGTTTTTCTGAACTTGGAGGGAGAACATCGTTGATTATTCTTGAAGTTGTTTCGAATTCGTTACCGTTATCATCAACGTAAATTGTTGGATCTGGTGGAGAATCGTTGTCTGTGTCTCTGTTTTTTATCTGTTTCAAAGCATTTTCAATCTTTAATGAATTTTCAAACGCCACTAAACTGTGTTTGGCGGACATTATTTTTTTGTATGATGCTATTTTTTATGATATGTGATATGATATGGGAATACTCAAAAGTTGGTTTATTAGGTATTTCAAAATGACAATGTGTATGTTCTTCTTATATATGTATATAGCTATATCTATTTCAAAGTCTTTAATTATGTAGTTTTGTTTCAGAATGAAAGATGAGATGAGTTGAGATTTTCGGTTGTGCTTTTTTCAATGGTAGAATATGAGAATTGATTAAGTATATATATAGGTCTGTACAAGTGTATATTTAATGAAAATAAAAAAATGAAAAAATAAATACGATCGACGTAAATTTATAGTTTTTATGAATCGACGCAATTTTACGTCTTTTTCCTGTTTTCAAAGGGATCTTAGTTTTTTTTGTACTAATCTTTTTCATTTTGTACATTTCAAGGTTTTTAGAAAAACTAGTTTACCTAAACTCTTTGAATATCTTGTGTAACATCATCATTGAAAATAAAAAAAGTTTGTTTAAAGAAAGGCAAAAAATGGAAATCATTTTAGACGACACCGGTTACATCTCTGCAAAACCACCAAACAAAACCCTTCGTTTAGAAAACTTTGAATCCCAAGCTAACTTTGAACTTGGTTGTTCAATGCTAATCCACAAATGGGATACACTATCAACAGCAGTCGATAACAACTGGGGAGGACCACAATCTTCTGAAAAGAGAGACTGGATCACAGGGATAGTGATTGATCTATTCAACGAATCTACAGAATTGGATATCATTTCCATCCATGAGCTGTTGTTTAATGCAATGGAGGATGAATTCGATGTGTTGGTGCAAGATGATTCCACTGTTGTTGTGGCAACTAAGATCATTAAAATGTACGGTGATTGTGTTAATGGTGAGTATGGCGAAGTTCAAAACTTGTATCAGAAATGGGTTGCTAAAGAAGATTATAAAGTGAGGAATGGTGTGAAGAAGAGTGTTGTTACCGTTGAACAAGATCCTAATAATCCAGATGATGATGACAGTGAGGATGATGATGAAGATGACGAAGACGAGGATATGGATGTTGATATGGATGGTGAAGGTGACATTCAACAGGTTAGTAGAAGTAAAGCGGAACCTATTGTTGATGATGATGGGTTTACGATGGTTACGAAGAAAGGTAGACGTTGAATATAGATAGTTTAATAGATTGTGTCTTTTTATTAATGTGGAAATATTAGTTTTACTTGTTAGTTCCTATGTCGACTTGTAGCAAAAGATAAAAGGACATTAATGATAAATGATGATGTGAACGGAAAAAAAATAACTATTAAATTAAGGATTCTCCATAATGCATATATATTGATCACTTCAGGAGTGAGTGGGCTTGGCTAGTTTAAGAAGCAAGTAATACAACAAAAATAAACAGAAGAAACAAAAGCGGGAACCTTCTCAAAAAAAAAGTGAGGAGGATCATAATTGAAGTAAAAGAAAAAAAAAACAACGAAAATAAATATATATATATAATATTTAAATTTGCCTTTTTTTGCATTTTCAAGGTTGAGGACCTAGAATTGGACTAGTTGGCAATTGAGGCGTACTTCTACCGCTAGCTGTTGATATTACCCTATTTGGTGCACTGCTCAAATTCAGTGAGTTTCTAGGCGTTAGACGTAGTTGGAAATTAGTGAAATCAGATGACAGTGGTTGATTATAATTATCCAATTGATCCAATTGATCGAGTTCATGGACAGGTAACGGTGGTGGGATCGGTGAATATGATAAATTTGGTGATCCTTGTCTCGTTGATGCCGCGGATAACGTTGTTGTTGGTGAGAATGGGTTTTGGTTTTGGAAAAGGTTTAGTGATGGTAGTGGTAGTGGTAGTGGTTGTTGTTGTTGTTGTGATGTTGGACTAGATGGGTTTGAAGTCGATACACGAGTGGCTATTGGAACTTCCTGTTGTTGTTGCTGTTGAATTGGTAAGTTTGTGTTTATTTGTAGTGATGTTGTTGGGGAGTTCAACAGGCTGTGCAATGAAGCAGTTGATTTTCTTTTATTAAAAGAGATTGAACCCAGTCTCTTGATGAGTGAGTCGTTAATGCCGGCAGTAGCATCGACACCTCCACCTCCGTTTGGATGCAAAAACGATGGTTGGTCTCTTACTTTTTCTTTTAAAGTGAATAATCTAACGTTGTTGCCTGACCACATATCAGACGTTGATAAACATTTAGAAACTTTATCGATCAATTCAGATTCAGGTATGATGACATGACGATCACT
Organism: Ogataea salicorniae; assembly: GCA_030557545.1. Classification (NCBI taxonomy): domain Eukaryota; kingdom Fungi; phylum Ascomycota; class Pichiomycetes; order Pichiales; family Pichiaceae; genus Ogataea; species Ogataea salicorniae. Next base: position 24,929 of record JAKTPI010000111.1, read on the forward strand.
AGATTTTGATTTAGGGTTTGTAGTGGCTAACGTTGGACTCATTTTCCATAACCACCAACTCTTGAAAGCGTTTATTGAATTTGCTGACATTTCATTAAACAAATTCTTGGTCTTAGTTATATTGTTATTGTGATAGATAGTACCCCAAACAACGCATTCGTACCAACCTAACGATAAATTAGACCAAGTAAATTTCAATTGCTCAAATTTAGTCTTGTTTGGATTGTATTCACCAGGTATTTTCAAAGATGTTGCGAATTTAACAATGTCAAGTTTTGAAATATTAACAATTGTCATGGATGCATTGGTTGTTGGATTGAGATCAATATTTGATTTAATGAATTGAATAAATTCACAAAGTATTTTAGTAGCTTGCGATCCTGTCCATGTGACTTCCAAAGGAGCAAACAATGGTTGCTTGCTTTTTGCCTTTGATGACATACCAACTGGTAACCTTGGTCTAATCAAATTTTCCTCAACAACCTGTCCCTCAGTGATTGGATCCAATGCAACTGGTTCAATTCCATCATCCACTGAATATGCACTTTTGATAGTAGGTGATGAATTGTTAGATATCAATGATGATTGTGACAAGTGCCTTGCTGGAGGTGGCGGTCTCATTGGTGAAAATGTTGTTCCTTGGTCCAAGTCTGTGGGACTCGTGATATTGTTACCCATATCAATGTTGTTGCAGTTGTTATTGTTATTATTCATGTTAGCTTCATCCTCTATAGTTTGAGATAGAGCTTTGATCTGTTTCATGACACCTTCATAGGTATCCATATTTCTAGATATCACAAACAACGTTGTACTTGCATTCTCAGGTGATCTACAAATATTATGGCAAATTGCTCTCATTAACAACGCTAAAAGATCAAGGTTGATGTTATTATCTTTCAAAAGATATATCGTTGAATACCTGTAAATAACTTGTGTCAATTGTGATATGGCACCATATGATAAATTCAAATTGTTTTGCGTTGTATCTTTACTTGATAATCTTCTATTGAACATTGGAGGATCTGATTCGTTTGTGTCAGAAGTTGTTGGTATTAACGGAACTAAATTGTAAATCCATTCAATTAGAGTGGGGACCAGAACTTTTGGACATTCAAACAGTATACAGTTGCAAGTTTGAATCACCAAAAAATCACGGTATGTGCTGATAGGAGTGGAAATTCTGAACGATGAAGGTAACGTATCATAATATTGTTTATCAAAAGGTTTCATTAAATTGGATGATATTGTTGGATCACAAGACAAGAATAAAAATAAATAAGAACAAAGTCTCACTAAATTTCTATATTTTGCAACGTTTTTGAAGTTGTTAACGTAGTAAACCAAAACAACCATGATTTTAACACCCAGTTTGTTTGTTACATACATTCTAAACCTCTTGTTACATTGAAACAATTCCCAAAATAAAACAACTAACTCAGTGCTCCATATTGAAGGGTCCGCATTGTTGAAACTCTTGCCCTTCATCAAGTTCGTTATCCCTCCTGATGAAGTTGCACTCAACAGTGTTGCCGTTGCTGCTTCCAATGGCTTGAAAATTGGTTTCAATATTCCTGATTCGAGCAACATCAGTTCATGATCCTTATGTAATTTCCCGCAGTAGTATCTAATCATATTAGTAGGTGTTTCGTTTGATATATTTTGTCTTTTCAAAAAGTCCAAGTCTAATTTCGGTAATGGATAAACAATCATGATAGTTAGCAATTGGATTGCATTTGTCACCATTAATAATCTTGTTTCTTTAAATGCATTATTATTGAATCCGTGTAATCCATTATCTTCCTCGGATGTGGATCTACAAGTGGTGTTAATTAATGATGATATCAATGATAACACTTGTAATTTAGGTGTACTTGTAACAAGAACCGTTAAGTATCTTGAACCACATGGAACAACAGATCCAACTTGTCTATATAGACATTGAGAACACAATGTCATAATGAATCTGAAAACTTCCAATTTATGGCAATCGTAGTAAGTTTCCGGTTGTTGTGGATCACCTGACAGTCCAATTCCAGGTTCCCATATTGAAAATTCAACAGTATTTGATAATTGTTGTTTTTCTAAACCATTATTTGTTGATGCTGGGAATGGAACAGTGAATCCAGCAGTAAATAATAAATCAATTGCAATTAGTATTAATCTTGCACCAAGAGGTAAACTTATATTTTTTGATTTGTAATTTTGTTCATTTTCAAAGTTGGCTCTCATTGATGCGTTATCCATAATTTTATCGGTTGAAGAAACATATTCAACGTTAACTTTTGTACTATCAGTGGAAGATAATTCATTTGATGAAGAAGGTGGAGAATCAACACCAATTCTAACGGAGGTACTATCATCTGAATTTGCTGTTTGTGGATCTAGACTGTTTGATAAAGACCAAAAAATGGTTCTCTCTACGCTTTGCAATTCTTGTTTTTCGTATAAAAAGGGAAGTAGTTTTGATAGTAATCTCAAACAATTTAATAATTCATTTGTTGGGTACTTATCCATTGGGACTTTCAATGTTGTTAATTCAATCAAACGGTTAGATATGCATCTCAATAATAAACAGAAATTTTTAATGCTTGAATCTCTAATGAATCTAATATCAGAACAACTGAAAACGTTAAAAATTTCATTGACTGATTCAGGTTGTTGCCAAAACACGTTCCAATAGTCAGGAGTGAATGGTTCTGTGTTGTATTGATCAGCTAAACAAAAGACATGGTTTTTAAATTTCAATTTGGAATCTGTTGCACCCATTCTTTGTTCAAGTCCTTTTATTGTTCTGTGTGTGTATGTGTTTTTTTGTTTTTGTTCTATTAAAGCCTTTTTTTTTTCCTCTAAATGGGATGGTATGGGATGATTAAAAGTTAATGGGAAGAATATAGGCTGATTAAATCAAAATATGAATATAGTGTTTATAAGGATGTTGTTTGTTAGTATCTATTCAATGGGAATGGAAATAAGGTAAATGGTTAGGTAATGATAATTTTCGGTTAGTTGAAATAAGTGTATGTTTACTTATTATTACTGTAATTTATTTTTTCTGTTAGCTCTCGAACCGACTGTCAAAAAAAAAAAAAATCTACAAACAGATTATTCAAGTCAAATAAATAGGTGGATAGCCGCGACTGATTAGCAACAGTGGTAAAACAGATTAGCTGTTAAGAGATGATTGATTAACATAAATGGTTTTGTCTCGACATACTGAGAGAATATTTGTATGTTTATATGAAAAGTATAACAGGTCCATTAGTATATGATTTGATAAGTTTATAGCAACTTTCATAATTAGAGAAGCAAGGGGGGGGTGCTAAAACCAAAGGGTCCATCTTGAATAATATGCCTTCCCTTCTATTTTTTTTTCTTTGGCAGGAGGAGGGCGAGAAATTGTTGTCATATCTATAATTTTAAACCTTATCTTACTTACCCCAAGAAAAGATTGAAGTTGAATTGTTGAACAAACACACCTCTTTTCGAATACTTTGAAGATTGTAAAAGTAATAATAAACAAGTGGTGAATGATGTGTAAGATAAGACATTCAGAAAAACAATCAACACATATCGTTTTTTTTTAAAACAAAAAGACGCAACTTAATACCGCAATTATTTTCAAATGTAAGCTGATGACCTTACATTACAAATAAATAAATAAATGTGAGTAAATAGTATTGATATCTTGAAACACATAAATATATATATGTATATATATATATATATTATTTAGTTAAAGCTCAATAATCAATATGAACACTGTCAAAGATAGAAAAAAAAAAGGCAAGTGTAAACGGAAAATGCGGAAAAAACGAGATAGTGGCACTAATAAATGTAGTATATGGTATAAAAGTATGGAAAGAATGACAAGAAAAAGACAAGTAAACACCAAAACGGAAAAAAAAATCAACACACATAATATCATTATAAATAATGATTGTGTGATATAGTTAAGATAAGATCACACCGGATCCTAGGATTTAAAGAAAAGCAAAAAGAGTTAAAATTCTTCTTGGAAACTTAAAGGTCCATATCTTTCAACATATTCATTTAATTCAGGAGTATGGTTAGATGAAACCTTTGATTGTTGTTGTTGTTGTTGATAACCGTATTGCAAATTGGAAGAAGATGCGATTTGAACATCATCGTCATCATCTCTTCTACGTTTAAGTTGGGTGTTGTATAATGGTTCACCAAATGAGTTATTCATTGCCATTGGTTGTAATGATCTGGAATGTGAGTTAATGTCATCTTCCCAACCAGCTAAAGAAGAAGCAGTTGATCCGCTGTATAATAAAGGAGGTGGACCATCTCGTAGGAGGTATGGAAGTGGGGTTCTTTGAATGTTTGACAAATGTTGTTGTTGATAATCAGTCAAATAAGAGTCTTGCTGTTGTTGCTGTTGGACACCATTATCATTGGTGGTAGAAGCAGGTAACATGTAACCATCAGCAACTGATTTTCTGATTCTCATTCCAATTGTTCGAAGCTTTTCAGTATTTGGATCCAAATTGACAGGAGAGTTTGTGTATGAGTTGTAGTTTGTTCTTTTAACAGCTTGCATTATGTGTGAATATGGGATATAAAGATGAAAAAAATGTATAATAGAAGGTTCAAATGAAATTATTTAATAGATAAGATATATAAGAAATCTAAAGCAAAAGAAGAATAACAAATGAAAGGGGGGGGGAGTAATATTATTTAAATAAGAATGAATGAATAGATTAGACGATTAGACGAAACAGACGAAATAAAATTGGTTTCGTCATCGGACGATTTTTTTTTTTTGTTTTTTTTTTAGTATGGAAAACTTTTTTGAACTAGGACAGAAACCTTTACACTGCGCACTCAAAACATCCCAATGAGGAAATAAGAAAACAAAAAATAAGTATTTGAAAGCAAAACAAATTTCCGAATTGGGAGTATTTTTATTGGTTGTTTTGGTTTGTTCTCCCCCCCCCCCGTCGACGAATGTTTACATGTTTACATCTAGTAATCATATTCAAAGGATTGGTTGGTGGAATAATTAATATTTCAATATTTCATTCAACTACTTTCAGTAATCCCTTAATGAAGTCATTTTTGTGTTTCTAACAAAAGAGTGTAAAATATTTGTCAAAATAGCTATATAAATGATTTTAATCAATCTATAAAATGTTTTCACAAACGTTTCATGTCAAAATGATTGGACAAAACAAGAGAGATATTTACAATTAGTGTATACATTTGAAGCTACATATATATAACCACTTGACTACTTGATTTTGTAACAAAATTTTGTATTAAAATTTAAATAAATATCAGCGACCGACGGCGGCTGTAAGTTCATTTATAGCTGGTTAAGTAATCTTGTCAAATTGCTCCTGCTGCTCTTCGATATGTGAAAGGCACCTGGCTAACCTATAAAGACATGTTTATTAGGGCTTGGATAGGCCAATACCTTCATCTTGGAAATTGGGCAACTTCACGAGTGGAAGGGTCTCATGCTATTCTAAAAAAGCATATAGGAGCATCAACAGGTGATATCCTCTTTGTTTTTGAACGAATTAACAATGCATTAGAAACTCAGCATTATGCCCTTCAATTTTGGAGGATAGGCCTTGGAAATGAGTTATCAGAGTATCTGCCAATACTTGATCCTCTAGTTCCACCACTACCAAGAAAATCAAACCAGGATACATTATATCAAAGCAACAAAACAACAGACCAAATGGTCACCAGGAAGAAAGCGCCACCAAAGTGCTCAAATTGTGGAGAAATTGGCCATACAATTCGTATATGTAGGGTATAATAGAATATTTAAATAATATGAAATGAAGCAAGATGAAGAACTAGATTACAAGAAGAAAGAGATATTCTTCTAGTAGTGGAGGATAGAATGTGTAGTTTCTGTACTAGTAAGTAATGCAGTTGTTGCGGAAATTTATGGTAACGGTGGGCAAAGCTAATTACGTCATGCAGTAGGCAAAATTGATTATGTCATGCAATTATTACACAATATATTACATCATTTGTTGTGGATTTAGGAAAGTCTGTTGTGGCGTCATGTAGGTATTACATAATGTATTACATAATTTGCTGTTTCAGTAGCAAAGTCTGCTGTGTCCTTAGCAATTATTGTCTCATGTAGCTTATGTAAGGGTGCCTTATAATCATGTACCATTTTCCTAAATTGAATCAAATTAAAGAAAGCCGTCTATCTACTGGTCAGATTTTCCAAAAATGGTTGATACTCTTGGTTGGCAAACCAACCACCAAATAAATCACCAAAATAACTAAACCCCCTATTGATATTTTTGGTGTTTTTTTTTTCTGATACTATTCATCACACAATTAGAAACAAGGTAGTTAAACTACATCCTTAGGTTAGTAATTTGGTCATTGGATTGAAGTCCCAAAGGGGAAGAAAAAAAAAATGTCAAATTGGTCTCCATTACCAAAACTTTTATACGGTAGGGTCATTAAACCTTTCCTACCGTTGGATAAAATCAAAGATAAAAACAACAAGTTATTGCAAAAAAATTTTAGAAACATATATCCTGGTGATACCGTTTACTTGTTTGAATCTGATACTACATCCAACAAATGGGCAAGAGGTTACATTATTTCAATGCCAATACCGTCTGATTTTTCATCTGCTAGTGTCAACTTGGAAAAATTACCAGAATCAAGGGTTTCAGTCTCCATTATCCCACTAGAATGTATCAACGTTTTAAAAGAAATTGATATCACCTCAGACGATGAAATAGCAAACCCAAATATGATCTTGGATGAAACATTGGTTGTTGATGAAATGGATGACAATTTTAGTATTATAACTTCAGAAACTAAAAAAAAAATTAATAAACCTTCTTTGCCAGTCAACGATCAATTAGAAGTGAATAATATTTTACAAGGAATTGTGTCTGTTTTAAAATCATTATCAGTTCATATATATACATTGTACGCTTTGAATAATTTCAATCTATTCAAAAAACTGGTTGATATTTTTGAAGAATTGGACGATATTAGATTGAATATGAGCCATGATTTATTGACAAAATACGAATTGGGATTATCTAAAAAGCAAGCTGTTTTATTGCTGAATAAAATTGCCAAATTGTTAGCTTCAAGATCTTACGCCAATGGTCACAGATTAACAAATAAAAAAGATATTGGTGGTTACGAAGCTATTTTTTCAAGAGATGAATCAACTGGAGAACTGTACAAGTCTGGTATTGAAGAACCAGCCTCTAAGTTGATCAATCTGGCAAAAGTGGCACAAAATCAAGTTTTCTCTGCATTGTCTCCAAACTATCCATTGATCAATTCTGACATCACTTTTGTCCCTGAAAAGAGGGATAAATTCGTTAAAGTTCCCCCGTCCCATGTTTTAATTGATTTTAAATCTGTCGGTGGTTCATCAACCATTTCTCCAAAAGGTTATGATGGTATGACTGCTTATATGTATTTGAGAAATTCCAAGAAAAGACTGACCGAAGCTTTTGCCATCACAATTAAACCTAATCAAGACTTGTTTATGGATAACCTATCAGCAGCTTTATTTGAAAACATTCCTGCCAATGAAGTTGATTCAGGTAGAATTTATTTGGTTGCCTTATTAACAGAAAACATCAAATTGACAAACCCAGGTTCCAAATCTGGTGTTGAAAACTTGAAGCATATTAGAAAAGGTATCGCTGCTGGTGTTGCCGATGTTTCAAGAGTTTTCTCAAGGCGTAAAGGTCATTTAACTTCAGGTGAAGCCCACCATTTCTCAATCAAACTGTACGGTTCCTACATGACTGAACAGCAACAACAACAAGTTCAATTAGCACCTGGTATGAATGCAATGATGGCAATGTCATTAACAATGACTAACAACGGTTGGGGTGAATTGGTTGATCGTATCATTTCTGGTTCTAATAAAGGTGTTGCTGTAAACCCAAGAGCTGAAAGATTAGCTCTATCAATCAAAGAATTAAGAACTGAAGCAATTTCAACGAGTCGTTTTGATACCCATAATACATCTGATACTAAAAAGGGTTCTATTTCAAGCGCTATTTCTTCAATTAGATCAATGTCATACAATTCAATGGAAGTTGATTACGATAGAATTTACTTAAAAGTTGTTAGATGTTCAGAAATTCTAACAAACACTAAGGAAAAATCGTTTGTTACAGTTGAAATGAAATCGTCTTCTAAAAGATTGAAACTTTCTAAAGGTACGAATGAGATTCCTAAATCAGAGTGGCAATTTTTATCAACTGCTCCTGATGAATACGTTGGTGAAACCATTCAAGTCATTGATTTTGAAACTCAACCATCAAATGAAAACGATTATTTGTTATTTAACGTTTATTTAAATGGTGAGTTCTTGGGTAGTGGTAAATACCTATTAAGATCCTACAATAAAATAAATGATACTGCTAAGAAGTCGAAAATGGTTGAATTACTAAGTCCTAGTAACACTTCTGTTGGTTCCGTTGAACTAGAATTAGATTTCGTTGGTAAAAATTATAACGTTGATTCATATATTGACACAATTTTAAACTGGAAGAAAATTTTTGAAAGAAACATTGAAAGTACTGAAAAGAACGTTATTGCATCTTTATTGAAATTGAATAAACTTGAAATGTTAGCTGTTGTCAAATATTTCCCTGAATTATTGCTAAGATTGATTGAAATCTTTGATATCGCAACAACTAGAAAATTGGATCAATTGAAAACCACTGCTTTTGAAAGTATCGTTCACTTATTAGATATTTCGATTGCCAGAAATGATCAATACATTTACTTATTCTCTGATTTCTTAGCCAAATACACAGAGGATGGATCTGCTTACAAGCTGCCACCTGTTGGTGAAGGCTTACTAGCCATGATGACTTCATATTTTGCAAACTCACAAACGGAATGGAATTCAACAGGTAGAGCTTTATGCCGTATTTCAATCTTGGTCATTAGATTATCAGATGCTTCAGTTAATGATACCAAATTATACACTCGAATTGGTCATAGTTTTGTCAATTCAGTTGCTACATTTTTAGGTTCTTCCAAAGACAGTATTGTGGCTGATCAATTGTTATTACTTGAAGCTCTGGAAGTTTGGTTAGACGTTTTCAAAAAATACTACAGTGAGGAAGTTTCACTCGGTTTTGCAATCACTTGGTTAAATGCAATTGGTCTTACAGGTTTAGGTTCAATTGAAGATTCTTCCAATAACGCATTAATCAACCAAAAAAAGAACAAAGAACATAGAATTATTATCACTAAGTTACTATTTGTTAGAAGATTAGTTCATTCTTGGTTCATGAAATCCCAAAACTCAGTGGTTCGTGAAACTTTGGTTTTACATTCAATGGAATGGGCTTTGCAAATTTTAACAAGTCCAACTATCGATCTAGATGCCACAAGATTGGCCACTGGTATCTTAAAATCCATCATTTCAACTTCTTTTGGTAAAGATAAAATCTATTGTGATGAAACCAATCAATTACACTTAACTTTTGCTAGATTCTTACCATTACTGTGTTTTGTGTTCAACAGATATTACAAACACTGTAAAAACACAGGGTTATTGAGACCAAAGAGAACATTCACCCAATTATTCCCTGTTAGTTTCCCATTTGTTGAATTCACAATGGATTCTATTGTCAATGATGAATCATTTTCTGAAGTTCTCATTGAAATGGCGATTTTATTGGTGTACATTTCGAAAACTAGCGCCAATATCACTAGTCTAATTGCTTATTATTTATCAACACAGACGTATTCACCGGTTTATAAACCATTGGATAAATTTTTGGGTGTTCAGTTCTCACTCCTGATAAAACCTGAGCAAAATTTAGAGGTTATAACAACGATCAGACATTTGATCCACACTAGATTCTTCCCATCTTCCAAATGGTTCTCATTAAAGGCAATGATATCTGAAAGTACGCAAACTTACTTGGAGTTATTGTTTCCAATTTTATCACCACAAATCCCTCCCGTTGATCGAGCTGCTTCTTTTGATAAAGTGCTATTCACTAATTTCATGAAATCAATTTTGAGATGTGCCACTGCACAAACATCATCTTTGGAGCATTTAATTGACATGCCAAAGAAGTGCTGCTATCAAATGACTGGTGACATTAGAACCAGATCAGCAATTTTGGCTGAATCATTGTGGGATAAATTGGCATGGGATGGAATGGATGAAGACGTTGCTAGATTCCAATTAGCCAGATTTGGCGGTTGTCAAGTTGAGTTTGTTAACGATTCCGATTACAGTATCGTTCAAGATTTGTTGTTATTTTGTTTACAAAGAAACGACAAGTGTCTTGAAGTTGGTGTTAATATGCTATGGTCTACTATTGTTTCCGAGTGGGTTATCAATGAAAATTTGTTTGAAATTGAAAGGGAGTGTATCGTTGCATTGTACGATATCTTCCATACTGAGAAAAGATATTCACCGGAATCTTTGGAAATTAAGAATTTTGTTAATCAATTGAAGAAAACTATCAAGATGGACATAGAAGATGAAGCTTATCCATCAGTGATGAAATTAGTTGATACACTATCCACATTCTTGAACATTTTGTTCGAATTGAAGAGTATTCCAGCAGGTGACGAATTTGATGACGATAGAACTTTCCATCAATTGAACATTTCAAGTTATTTAATGAAAGTTAACAAACCTGAATTATTCCAATCTTTCATTAATGAAATGTATGAGAATAACTTATCTAAAAAAAATTATGTTCAAGCTGCTTTATCATTAGAATTACTAGCTAGTACATACGAATGGGATATGGCAATAATGCTACCACAATGTCACAAACCAAAATTCCCAAGTCAAACTACTTTCAAGAGAAAAGAAGAGTTGTACAAGTTGATTGCTAGCAATTTCATCAATGGTAATAAACTAGAACAAGCTGTTGAGATTTATCAAGAGTTATTGGATGCTTACTATAAACACAATTTTGATTTAACTGGTTTGAGTTACTGTCATGGTGAGTTAAGTAAGATTTATTCAGGTTTAGAAAAAGTTGATAGACTGGAGTCCACATTCTTCAAAATTTCATTCATTGGTTTTGGATTCCCAGATTCAATTAGAGGTAAAGAATTCATTTATGAAGGTTTACCATTCGAACACATTACTTCAATCAATCAAAGATTGACTAGATTATACCCAGGTTCAAGAATCATTTCCAACGAAGACGAAGCCAAGAGAATGTTACAAGACACTCCGTTCGGTAAATACCTACACATTAAAACAGTGTCACCATCAAAGGACATCACTGCAAAACCAAACACATTGTCTTTTATGACCAAACAATACGTTGATAACAAGGATTTGAAAATGTTTGTTTCAACAAGAAGACTACCAGGTTCCAACAGCATCACTAACCTATGGACTGAAGAAACAACCTATGAAACGTTTTTAACTTTCCCAACGTTAATGAACAGATCCGAAATCAAGGAAATTGGCGTTGTTAAACTGTCACCTATCGAAAATGCCATTAGATCACTAATTGATAAGAATGAGGAGTTGGCTAATATGGAGTACAATCTGAATCAAGCCATTAGGTCAGCATCGTTTGGTAATGATAGTGGTGGTGGTGTTGGTGGTTCTGACATCAAAGCTATTGCTTCAAGTTCAATGTTCAATGAACTATCGAGAAATTTGTCAGGTACTGTTGATTCACCAGTCAATGGTGGTGTTGGCCAATACCGTGTCTTTTTCACCACCCAAACCACTAACAACACAACTGACCAAGCTACGGATGAATTGGACGATAATGCTAAATTCTTGAAAAGTAGATTCTTTGATTTAATCAAGCTTCTTGACAATTTACTCCGTTTACATGGTTTGTTAATCCCAGCACCATTGAAACCAAGTCATGAATCACTATTAAACTTATTCCACAAAAATTTCAAATCTGAAATTCAAGAAATTGGAATTGACACATCATCTGCGTCATTATCAAGCATGTCATTGGAAAGATATCAACAACAGCAATTGCTTTCCCAATATCAACATCAATTTAACCTTCATGGACATGGACATGGACATGGCACCAGTATTGGTGGTGGTGGTAATTATGCACCAAGTTTCTACAGTGATACCACTGGAATGACAAACACATCAGGCAGTAACAGTTCGTTACAAAGATCGTTCACTGGGAATAGTTCTGTGCATTCTGATGGATCAAGTTCAAAGTTCAGTAATGGGTTGAATTCGGTTCATGGTAGGTTTTCTAATAAGAAGACTGTTTTGAATTACAAGTGATTGTGTGTGTTTTTTTTTATTTATTATTATTCATATATTCCCTCTCATGTCTCGTTTTGTTTTTCTTCATTTATACTTATTTAAATTTTTTAGAGATTTAATAAATTTTTTCTAATTTGAGGTTGTTTTACTAAATTTGTAAACCAGAATTATGTTTTACGTTAATGTTAAGAGGAGTAATCATATAAAAAACTATTAAAAGTGTGTGTTATTGTTATTGTTGTTAGCTAATTTAATAAAAGACATAATTATAATAATAGTAATGATAATAACAAAAAAAAATTGGAAACAAATAAATAATATAGAAAATATATACATACATTCAAACATATATAATAGAAATCCCCGAGAAATATATAAGAGAAAAGCAACAAAAGACAGTAAAGGAAAAGAAGAATGTGATTTAGTGGAAAATTAGCACAAGTACTTTTTTTTAAATTGCACGGGTTGGAGGAATCATCAATATTCCTCCTATAAACTTGCAAAATTTTTTGTTTATCCATGGCCCTTGTTGTTTTTATGTTTTATTTTTTTTTTTTTTGTGATTTTTTATAACTTCATGTCAAATCTATTTCTTGGTTAAACCTAAAACCAATTCCTTGTACTTTTCAGTGGAGAATGACTTTGGTCTTTCAATAGCCATACCAACACCTCTGTCAATGATCAATTGTGGCAACACACCAAAGGCTCTAGCAACACCGAATAAGACAGTGTAGAAGGATTGTTCCTTCAAACCGTAGTATTGTAACAAGACACCAGAATGGGAATCAACGTTTGGCCATGGGTTCTTGGTCTTACCGTGTTCAGTCAACACCTTTGGAGCAACTTCGTAAATGGTGGAGACTAACTTGAATAATTCATCATCTGGCATGTGCTTCAAAGCAAATTCTCTTTGAGCAGTATATCTTGGATCGGTCTTTCTCAAGACAGCGTGACCGTAACCTGGAACAACACGACCAGATTTTAAGGTATCCCACAAGTATTTTTCAATGTTTTCCTTAGAGTGATCACCCTTTAAGGAAGCCTTCATTTCCAAGATCCATTCTAAAACTTCTTGGTTGGCTCTACCGTGTAATGGACCAGCTAAACCGTTTAAACCAGCAGCCAAAGATAAGAATGGGGAGGATAAAGCGGAACCAACCAAATGGGTGGTGTGAGCAGAAACATTACCACCTTCGTGGTCAGAGTGGATGGATAAGTATAATCTCATTAATTCAACGAATTCTGGGTTAGAACCGTAACCCAACATGTTGGAGAAGTTGTGGGAGTAATCTAAAGATGGGTCAACAGCGGCAACCTTACCATCTTGGAAAACGTTTCTGTAAATTCTAGCAGCAATAGTTGGTAATTTAGCCAATAATTCAATGGAATCTTCATAAGTGTACTTCCAGTAGTCCTTCTTGTTAGCACCTGAAGCATAAGCTTTAGCGAATTGAGATTCGGATTCTAAAGCAGTAACGGCAATGGAGAATTGAGCCATTGGATGTAAGTTTGATGGAGATCTGTCAATCAATTCTTCCACGTGCTTTGGTAACTTGGATCTAGCAGCTAATTCTTCGGAGAAAGTCTTGGTTTGAGCTTCTGATGGAACTTCGCCGGTTAATAACAACCAGAATAAAGCTTCTGGTAATGGTTCGGCACCACCTGGGCCCTTAGGTAATTCATTTCGGATATCTGGAATAGTTCTACCTCTGAATCTGATACCTTCTTCTGGATCTAGAACTGAACCTTCCCAAACTAAACCCTTGATACCTCTCATACCACCGTAAGCTTGTTCTAATGTAACTTCACCAATAACCTGTATTTATATATAAGTAAATGAGGTTTTAAATAAATATAACGTTAGTATTCTGTCGTGTATAATCAAATTACAAAATACAAAATTTCCCATTCTCCGAGAGATTCTTCAAATCGACGCAGATAAATTTCCAAACGTCGATCGTCGTTGTCACACAGCCGCTCAATCAAGTTGACATTCCAACTGGTTGTGAGTGGTGGATTTTAAAAATGTAACATTTTTTTTTTTGGTGTTGTATTTTTGTAGGTCATGTCAATTTCAACAAAGCCCCTGTTTCACTTGATTTATTCACAAAAAATCGTCGAAAATGGAATTGCAGTGGTAATAGAAATATGGGGAAAGAAAAATATATTGGTACTTACGGTCTTACCATATTTGGACTTTAATTCTTTGATTTCAGCTTGCTTTTCTGGCAAAAGTTCAGCAAATCTTTCTTTTAAGGTCTATAAAAGTAAATATATCAATGATATAATATGTTAGTATGACTAATCGGTTAAATGCATAAATTATAAGACTGTATGTGATTGAGTGATTGGAAACTTTACAAATTTCAATTTCTAGTCGTAAGTAAAACAAAGAATTGACAATGTAAATTAAATCGCACTAATTGGTAGAGCATTTGGTTTTTGAATAATCAATCAATTGATTGTTTTTTTTTTATTTTTTGGCCTAAAAAAAAAAGACAATCCAATCTTAGTAGTAAACTTTGAAAAGAAAAAAAAGTTGAATACATACTGGTTCCTTGGTGGAGTAAGCTCTAACAGCATTAGAGTAGAAAGCAGATCTCTTTGAAACGGATCTAGCAACAGTTCTTAATGAAGCAGACATTGTATGTATATGGAATTTATGTATACGTTATATAAAATTGTGTGTGTGTGTGCAAAAAGTGTTTGTAAATTTGTATGTATATATGTGCAAAACAAAATACAAAATGTGTTGTTTGTTGGATGAATAATTTATTTTTCCTTTTGATTGATGTTTAAAACTGAAACAAAAAAAAATTAAACCGGTTCAGTGATGACCATTAAGAAAAAAAAAAGTAGGGCAAAGGATGTGGTATTTAAACATTTTGAATGGAAATATATTTACTGTATTGTATTTATAATTGATACGGATTAAAATATAGAGTGTGTGTGTGTGTCTGTGCTGTGGATGATGAATAGAGGATGGATGGAAGACATAAAAACGAGCGTGGATGGATGCATGATCGTGATCATAGCACAGCCGTTTAATTATCATTACACCCCATGTTTGTTTTTCACTCTGGAGTAGGTTACTTTCCTCTCAAGTACCAGCTGTATAACCCAAAACTACTATACTGATAGTATCACTGTGGTTATCACCATATATCAATTGCCTTCAGTATACAGTTATCCATTTATGTTTCATCATTGTTATCATCCAATAATGATACCTTCATGTATGTCCCTTTCAGGCACTTACACTACATACATTATACACACACACACACAAATCTCTAATCAAACGAACAAGAAAAAAAAACCTTTCCGTCAGCCTCGCAACTAATTCAAATGCAAGCCCAAAACTGCTCCAGAATCGCAAGCGAACCTGGCAATCTGATTTCAAGTCAGCCAATGAGAGACGCAGATTTATGGTCATGTTTTTTTTTTTTGGTGTCAGTGATCATAAATTCTGATCACCATTAAGCCTGTCAGCCAATCAGCCAGCAAGTGAAAAAAAAAAGAGAGGCCGCAACTTTGCGCGCTCCTTCCTGCCTGTGTGTGTCTCGTGTCTCTCCGTCAATAGTTTCGGTCTCGGTATCGGTATCGATCTCACAGATGAGACTAGCAAGGTGTGGTGTGTGTGTTTACGTTTACTGCTGCTACTTTGTTGCTGTTGGCTGCCTTTTTGGTAGAGAAACCAACGCGGGTGAACTGAGCTGAATTTGGTGTGGCGGGCAGACAACCATGCCCTCACGGAACAAAGCGGCACAAAACGGGCAACCGTAGCGGGCGACTGATTATATCATCACCCCGACGACATACGCCATACTGTACACGAGTGGTGGTTGTGGGTTCTTTGCTTTGTAACTTTCTTTGTTTGCTTGTCCGGGGGCCGACAAACTGTTTGCTATTCCATCCCCTGTGTTTTGTTTATTTTTTTGATCAACAACAAATCACAGCTTGTCATTTGCTAAACAATTGTTTCATATTTCCCCAGACTTGAGTTAATTAATAAGTGTGTGTGAGGTATATAGTAAGGCAAAAATGTCCTGGCATTTTTAGATTTAACCCCTTCATCATGCAGTGAAAAGGAAAGTTTTTTTTGCACTTTTCCCCAGGTTTTTTTTCAAAAATTCCTGAAACTTTTTCAATTTCTTTAATCCAAACCCGAGTCCTTTTTTCTTGAAAAAATTTATGATGTAGAGCACATCCGTATTTTACCTTAATTTCTTATTCCCACCCAACACCCCCCCCCTTAATATTATTAATACACACAATAACAGCATTTTAACTTAATTGTGATTCAAGAGGGTATTTGTTTTGAAATTCATTTCATTTCAACTCTGTCATTCTAACAAACAAACACAACCATCTGTGGCGGACTCAACTCAAACTTAAACAAACTGATACATAT
>JAKTPI010000112.1:0-41321 GCA_030557545.1 Ogataea salicorniae
TTACAATATTTCATTCATACTATTAACCAAAGTATTGTAGATGAATAGCTTACTTAAGAAGCTTGAATAGTCGTGTAAATCCGATCTAATTCTATGGAATATATATTAGATCCGACACTTTCTCCCATATTGTTTTTTACCCGCATTTTTCTCCACCTTCTCCGCTTAATTCGAATGATAAACCATCCAAAATTAAGTTTAAAGTGGGAGCCGCTAACTCATAGTTGATCGATTGATTGTGATGTTGCTGCTCCCAGTTCCGATCAATTATCAACTGGTCTACCAAAACATTCCATTTGCTCTTCTAATGTCCACCTTATTCATCTTACAATTCGATTTACACATTATATCCGTATATCATCCTTCAATTGAACTCAATTGACAATTGACAAAAGAAAACAAGGAGAAAAGCAATCAATTCCCCTCATATTTCACCCCATTCTCATCCCCAACTCTTCACACTAAAAAACTCTGAATAATATTAATACTTGAAAAATGACTGCTGCTGCTTCCAAAAAACAAAAGACACTCCCAACGAGATCACTCTTGGCCAATACCTTTTCGAACGTTTAAGGCAGGTTGGTGTTAAGACCATCTGTGGTGTCCCTGGTGATTTCAATTTATCTTTGCTTGACCATGTTTATGAAGTTGAAGGCCTCCGTTGGGCCGGTAATGCTAGCGAATTGAACGCTTCTTACTCCACTGATGGTTACTCTAGAATAAACGGTTTTGGTGCCATGGTTACTACTTGTGGTGTTGGTGAATTGTCCGCTGTTAATGGTGTTGCCGGCGCTTATGCCGAACATGTTGGTATGATCCACATCGTTGGTATGCCTTCTGTTACGGCAACTAAGCATAAGTTGCTGTTACATCATACTTTAGGTGATTCAAGATTCCAAGTTTTCCAACACATGTCCAATCACATTTCTTTGAAGTTGTCAATAATTGATGATATTATCACCGCTCCAATGGTTATTGACAGTTTGATTCAAACCGGTTACTTGAATAAAAGACCTGTCTATCTAGGTCTGCCATCAAATTTTGTTGAAATGACTGTTGAATCTAGTTTATTAAATGTTGAAATCGACTTAAACTTAAAACCGAATGACCCAGAAGCTGAAGATGAAATTGTTGATGTTATTTTAAAAAAGATTAAAGAGGCTAAGAATCCATGTATCTTAGTTGATGCTTGTGCCTCAAGACATGATGTTAAAGATTCTGTTAAGAAATTTGCAAAAGCTTCTCAATTCCCAGTTTATACTACTCCAATGGGTAAATCATCGTTCGATGAAGCTGATGATAGATTTGGTGGTGTCTATGTTGGTATACTTTCATCACCTGACGTTAAAGCAGCTGTTGAATCCTCTGACCTAATCTTATCCGTTGGTGGTTTACTATCCGATTTCAATACTGGTTCATTTTCCTACGAATATCACACTACAAACGTTGTTGAATTCCATTCTACCTTTTGTAAAGTGAAAAAGGCTATTTACGAAGGTTTACAAATGAAATTTGTTTTGGAAAGATTAGATACTATTATTGATAAAATTGATTTAGAATATAAACCTGTTGCATTACCTAAATCCATCAACAGTTACAAAACAGTGGAAAAAAATATGACAGGAAAGTTGACCCAAGACTATCTGTGGAAAAAACTCTCATACTTTTTAAAATCCGGTGATGTTATTGTTACTGAAACAGGTACTTCTTCTTTCGGTATCACTGGTACACACTTTCCAGCAAGTACCACAGCCATCTCACAAGTACTATGGGGTTCTATTGGATTTGCATTACCAGCAGCTGCCGGTGCCTCTTTTGCACTAGAAGAAATTGACCCAAACCGTCGTGTTATTTTATTCATTGGTGATGGTTCATTACAACTAACTGTTCAATCCATTTCTGATCTATGTAGATGGAACTTGAAGCCATACTTATTTGTGTTGAATAACAACGGTTATACCATTGAGAAATTGATTCATGGTCCAGAAGCACAATACAATCAAATTCAAAAATGGGATCATTTTAAAATGTTGGAGTTGTTCCATGGTGATGTCGAATACGAAAACGTTAGAATTAGTACCGTTGAAGAAATGAATGAGCTCTTTGTTGATGAAGAATTCAATACCCCTGATAAAATTAGAGTTATTGAGCTGATGCTTGATGAATTTGATGCTCCTGAAAATTTGATTAAACAAGCAAAGAGATCAGAACAGATCAATTCGGCATAAGGGTTGAATTTGTTTATTACTCTTCTTTGTTTTTATTCCTAAAGTGATAGATTTTTTGTTTTTGTTTTTGTTTTTATGTTTTGTTTTGTTTATCCATTGATTAACGGCTGGCCGTGTGTTTGCCAGTTATATCATTACAAAAAAAAAAGGAGAGTTCTGCCTCATATTATCCCTACAGTCCTTAGATAGCTGTTAATAGTTTTATCCTTGGCTAATATCATGTTATTGCTCTTCTTTCAAAACCAGATCTTGTAAATTGATGTCTGATCCTTAGTAATAGCGTAAACGCATTAGCTATGTCGTTTTGTAGTTTAGCCCCCCAATTTTAAACTTTTGTTCAACTCACTTTTAGAAACAGCTTAAGCAACTTGAAAAAATGTTTTTATAATAAATTAATATATTGAATGAATGAAATTATATATGCATATACATATATATAATCTATAAGCAACAAAGAGAAAAAAAAAGATATATATATATGCAACTTTCAAATTAAAAATAAAACTCTAAAACAAACCAAAGGCATCATCTAGAACAAACCTTCAATTTCACCCTTTTCATTAACTTCAACATTCATGAAACCAGCGTGTGTTGATAAACCAGGAATGGTCATGATTTCAGCAGCTAAAGCGTATAAGTAACCAGCACCGGCACTAATTCTAACTTCTCTAACAGGAACGATGAAATCAGTTGGAACACCTTTTAACTTAGGATCATGGGATAGTGAGTATTGAGTCTTTGCGACACAGACCGGTAAGTTACCATAACCTTGAGCTTCATATCTCTTGATTTGTTCTTTAGCCAATTCGGATAATTCGATACCCTTAGCACCGTACATCTTGGTAGCAATGGCGTTCAATCTATCTTCAACTGTGTTACCTTCTAATTCGTACAAGAATTCAACTGGTTTACCGGCAACAGGAACTTCTTCAACAGCCTTGACTAAAGACTTGGCTAGTTCCAAAGCACCTAAACCACCTTGAGCCCAGTGATCTGACGGCACTGCAGCGTATGCACCAGCTTTCAAAGCTTCTTCTTTAATAGCTTGAATTTCAG
This sequence comes from Ogataea salicorniae, assembly GCA_030557545.1. NCBI lineage: Eukaryota > Fungi > Ascomycota > Pichiomycetes > Pichiales > Pichiaceae > Ogataea > Ogataea salicorniae. The sequence goes on from JAKTPI010000112.1 coordinate 3,285, forward strand.
CTTCGGTATCAGTGGAGAATTGGTTGATGGCAACAACAACCGGCGAGCCGTAAGATTTGGCGTTGGAGATTTGCTTTGCCAAGTTAGCGCAACCGTTTCTCACTAATTGAACGTTTTCAGTAACGTATTCATCAGGTAATGATTGACCTGGTTTAACGTCTGGAGCACCACCGTGTAACTTCAAAGCTCTGGAAGTTGCCACCAAGACAACAACATCTGGCTTCAAACCTGAGGAACGACACTTAATGTTAAAAAATCTTTCACCACCCATAGTGAAATCGAAACCGGCTTCAGTGACAACAAAACCCTTTTCAGCGGATGGGTTGTTGATTGGCTTACCAGCCAACTTCAAAGCAACTCTGTCGGCAATGACAGATGAGGCACCAATGGAAATATTAGCGAATGGACCAGCGTGGACAAAGACAGGAGTACCTTCTAAGGTTTGCATCAAGTTTGGTTTAACGACATCCTTTAATAAAGCTGTGATGGCACCGGCACACATGACATCTTCAGTGGTGATTGGTTCACCCTTCTTGTTTGAGCCGATAACCATGTTACCAACTCTTGTTCTCAAATCTGATAAATCCTTTGATAATGCCAAGATAGCCATAATTTCAGATGCAACTGTAATATCGAAACCAGTGGCTCTTGATAAACCCTTTTCAGTTGGTGCTTGACCAATGGTAACACCTCTCAAGTGTCTGTCGTTAACGTCAACGACTCTCTTGATGGAAATGGATTCTGGGACTAAATCCAATCTAGCGAATCTAGCAGCTTCTTCTTCTGTTAAATCGTTTGGTTCAGTCTTGTTAATACCTAGCTTTTGTAATCTCTTCAACATTGAAGAGTTGAAAGTTCTAACACCCTTCTTAGCTGGAACCAATCTCTTGTATAAAGCTTTATCGGATTGCGTAGATTCATGGAACATTCTAGTGTCAATGGCAGCAGCTAACAAGTTGTTAGCAGCACCAATGGCATGAATATCACCGGTTAAGTGCATGTTGAATTCATCCATTGGAATAACTTGAGCATACCCACCACCAGCGGCACCACCTTTAACACCAAAGGTTGGACCCATAGATGGTTGTCTAACGTTGGCAATAGCGGTTTTGTTTAAGTGACCACCTAACGCTTGCACAATACCCATGGTGGTTGTTGATTTACCTTCGCCTAATGGGGTTGGGGTGATACCCGCAACTAAAATATAGTTACCATTTTCTCTTTGATCCTTCAACCTTTCGTATGTTTCTAATGAGACTTTAGCCTTATAGTGACCAAACTGTTCTAATTCTTTTTCTCTGATACATAACTCTTCGGCAACTTCGGTGATATGCTTTGGTTCTTGAGCTCTTGAAATATCAATATCGGATGGAACAGGGTCTAAACAAGTCAATGGTAATGGTTCACAAGTTGGTAATTGGTTATCCTTTTCTAATTGTTTTTGTGCAGCTTTGAAAACGTTATCAACTAACATGGCAACAGTCATTGGACCAACACCACCTGGAACCGGGGTAACAAAGGAAGCCTTTTCTAAACAGGATTCGTAATCTACGTCACCAACTAATTTAGTACCTGATTTCTTCGCAGCATCTGGGACGTAGTTAATACCAACGTCAATAACAACAGCACCTTGCTTTAACCATTCACCTTTAACAAAGTTTGGTTTACCAAGGGCAGCAACGACAATGTCAGCAGTACCAACCAATTCTGGAATGTTGGTGGTTCTTGAATGACACATGGTAACGGTACAGTCAGCGTTTTTCAACATAGCAGCAACTGGAGTTCCCACAATATCGGATCTACCAATAACCACAGCGTGTTTACCCTTTAATTCGATACCTGTTTCAGCTAACAACTTCATACAACCGTGAGGAGTACATGGTAAGTACGTTGGTTTACCACCTCTCTTTGCCAATTCACCGGTGTTGTATCTGTCAAACCCATCAACATCTTTGCTTGTGCTAACGGCGTTAGTGATCTTAACTTCATCCATGTGTTTTGGTAATGGTAGTTGAATCAAGACACCGTGAACTGATGAATCTTGGTTCAAGTTGTAAATTTTGTTCAATAGTACTATTTCAGGAGTATCTTCTGGTAATTTGATAACTTGACAATTGACACCTGATTCAGTGGAAGCCTTTAACTTCATTCTCACATAAGCTGAAGAATCTGGTCTAGAACCAACTTGAATGATGGTCAAAGAAGGCTTGAAATTTTTGTTCTTTGATTGAATTTCGGAGATGGATTCGAAAGCATTTGTTCTGATTTTTTTAGCTAATTTAGTACCTGATAAGATTTCAGCAGCTAGTGCAGTTGAGGTTGATGTGAAGGGTCTTGTTGATAAGGCGATTGGGGATGCTTTTAAAGATCTTAAAGTGGCTGATTTGGAGTAGGAAACACTACGTTTGATTGAATTTCTTAACATTTTTAGTAAGCAATAGTTATTTCCTCTTTTGCCGAACTAACTAAGTAATCAAATCAAAGATGAAAAATAAAAAAGAATTTGAAAAAAACTATAAAGAAGGGGATCAAATTCTAATGTATACAAAGTAACCTTGTCAGCTAGCTGGCCAGGGCCAGGTGGGTAAAGTGATTCAGGAGAACCATAGGCTAGCCGTCCTAGCTTGTCTCTGACTTGGTTAGAATCGAAAAGTGAAAAAAAAAAAGCTAAAAAAAAAAAAAAAATCTCAAAGGTTAGAGCTCATCTCAATCATTCAATCTACACACGACCATTTCATGTAATTTGCACCCCTTCTTACTCTTTTTGGAATGACTCCGATAGTTTTACCCCGTGACTCTTACTTAGACGTCTTAGAGTCATTTTACAAATCATCGGAGTCACTCCAACGGCACTTCTTATCTGCAACCCTCCCTTTTTGACTCTGCTTCCTCAAAAAGACGTTTTCCTTCAACGAGTTTATCCTTCTCCAAGATGCATAGTTGTTTACTCCTTGTTATAACAAACAACAACTATATCTAAATGACAACTTCATCACCAGTCATATCCATCCATTCTTCAACTCTCGCACCCCAAATTTACCAATACTCGCCGGATAGGCTCCTTCCGCAAGCCTAGCTTTCATATCACAAATCCCACGACCATCGGCTTCATTTATCAACCGCCAATCACACAAAATAGACGCGTCGGTTATGTCTATGTTCCGCTTATATAAGCAATGACATAACACACTTTTGTTTAAAGACCCGAAATTATCTACCAAACTATTACCCCTTTTTCTGTTGATATTGATCTCAAAAAACTGAGTAATGTTACACTCAGCAATCATTCATCCAAGAAATTAAGATACATAAAGAATATATATATAAATTCTATAAGTGTACTATTTACAAAACAAACTTAAATCACTCCTTAATTTCTAGCTTCTTTACCTCTTGGTCTATCCTTATACTTCATCTTATTAACATGCTTACCGGTTCTGGTCTTGAAACCACCCTTAGCCAACACACCCCATGGAGACATGGATAATTTGTTGGACTTGGATTTACCTCTACCACCACCCATTGGATGGTCACATGTATTTTGGGCCACACCTCTCACTGTTGGTCTGATACCTTTATGTCTTGATCTACCAGCTTTACCTAAACTTTCATTGTGATGAGCAGAGTTGGAAGTAACACCCAATGTAGCACATGCTTCAATTGAAATATAACGTTGTTCACCTGATTGTAATTGAACAATAGCCTTTTCCTTTTCTGGTAATTTGGCCACAATTCTACCGTACGATCCAGCAGCTCTACAGTATTTAGCATCACCGTTTAATCTTTCACCAATGTTGTAAATAATAGTGCCAACTGGAATCATTGAAATTGGTAAACAGTTACCCTTTCTTGAAATTCTAACAGAAAGCATGGCAGGATCAATAACACCACCCATTTCATCGATTAATCTTTGTGGAATACCAGCTCTGAAAGATTCAACCTCATCACCAGCTCTTAAACCTTCACATGCAATAATGTATGATAATTCTTTAGTTTCATTGTGCCTAACTAAAGCAATATGACTTGTTCTGTTTGGATCATACTCAATTCTTTCAACTGTTTGTGGACCTGGTTTACTTCTACTGTAATCAATAAATCTTATACGACGTTGATGTCCACCACCTCTATGTCTAACAGTAATCTTACCTGTATGATTTCTACCGGATTGTGAAATTTTTGTAGCTGTTAGTGGTTTGTAAGGCTTACCTTTCCATAAATATGGGTAGGTTGGCTTTCTCCACCATCTAACACCGGGAGACGTTGGTTTAACTTTCTTCATTTGAACAGTCTCTTTAGCTAATTCCAACTGGGTTCTTGTCAATAGATCTTGTTTTTCCAATTCTGTCATTTCCAACTTTCTAGCTTGGATCTTGACCAACTTTGGAGCCTTTGTGGATGTGGTTGATGTTGATGTTGTTGATGCAAATCTTATTATGGAAGATGATGGTTTTGCTGACAAAGGTATGCTCCTGAGCGATTGGGAGTGACCCAACACTGAGGAGAGATATCTTTGAAACATAATGTAAGGGTTTGTACAGGTGTCAATGTGTTGGTAAAATCTATATATCAAAGAAGTAATTTTGGTGATTTATCTTGTACCTTTTGTCTTGTCAACCCGTTAATATCAAGATCGATATCAAATGCGATGGAAAAGAGTGAAAAACTGAAGAGAGAGCGTATAGCATAACACGCTTGCACAATAATCCACTGTACAATACAGTTATGCTGAGCGAATGAAAAAATTTAAAAATGCAACCCGATTTCTGAAATTGGCAGCAAGAGAGGTGTTGATCGCTGCTAAACAGCGATAGGATACCCAAACGGACAAAGTGGTACACAAGAACACGCTGTATCATCAATCGATTGTGTAAACACCTACGTCAATACGCCGTATGAAATTGTTTTTATAAAGGAAATCTACATCACATATCGTCAATTACAACATCAACAATGGCTTCCCGTCAATTCATTAGATCTCTAGCTACTTCAGCTCCAAAGTCTGTTAAGGCCCCAGTCCAATTATTCGGCTTAGACGGTACCTACGCAACTGCCTTATTCACTGCAGCTGCCAAAGAATCCTCAATTGACAAAGTTAACGCTTCTGTTGGTAAGTTAAACTCTGCAATCACCAGTGATGCTAAATTGGCCACCATTTTAGGTAACCCATCTTTATCAGCCGACTCAAGAAAGGAAGTTATCTCAGTTTTAACCAAAGAATTCAAATTGGAACCAGTTGTTTCCAACTTATTAGCAGTTTTATCTGAAAACAACAGATTATCATTATTCAGTGCCATTGCCAAACAATTCGGTGTTCTAAACGATGCCTCCAACGGCGTTGTTGAAGCTGTTGTTGTTTCCGCCAAGGCTTTAGACTCCAAGATCTTGTCCAGATTATCAAAGTCAATCTCAGGTTCCAAGTTTGTTGGTGAAGGTAAGACCTTGAAGATTACCAACGAAGTTAACCCAGATATCTTAGGTGGTTTAATTGTTGAAGTTGGTGACAACACTGTCGATTTATCATTATCATCTAAAGTTAACAAATTAAACAAGGCTTTAACTGAAGCTATCTAGATACATTCCATTATTTACCTCCAGATCAACGGTGTATGAATGTGTTTAAACTGTATGCAATTAGTAACTGTGAATAATTCTTACAATTCATTAGTTTCTAAACATTTTCTACCCATTACATCGTCTTGTCTTTTTATTATTATTTATGACTTACTTGGTATGACGAAGTTGTGTTTTTTTTTCTCTTTACCTTTGTTGTTTCTTGTTCTTTAGTTGCATTTTGTCTTTGAGTTTTGTTGTATCTTTTTTATTTCCTACAAACGAGAAGTTTCAGTTCGATATTCATATATTGCATCCAAAGTCAATCAATCATTACATATTTATATGATGAGAGGGGGGTACAATTTGTTTTAGATAAATGAATTGTATTAATTTTATACAAGAAACTTCTTTCCATTTATTTTATATATATAAAGGATTAAAAATATATACTATAACTATTTTCGAATTAGATTTCAGCCCGGTAAACTTAAAAAGCAGTAATATGATCCTAGAACTTTTTCGTAAAGTGGGATAATTTGTGTTTGAGGAGACCAACCAAATATTCACCCGTGCACCAAGATCCATTAAAATTTTTTCTTCTTACCAAAAGGGAAACCCTACAGACACAGCAGATTTCCCTACAGACACAGCAAATCGCGTAATATATTATGTAATGACATAATGACATAATCAATTATATAATATAATGACATAATCAGTTTTGCCCACCACCCCTTTACCATACATTACTTACTGTTACAGCAACTACATTTCTATGCTTCACTGCTATAAGAGTATCTCTTTCTTCTTGTATTTAGTAACAGCAAACAACTGTCCAAGTTCAGCTTTTAAATTCTGAATTTCTTGAGCGTCAGCATCAACTGTTGTATTTAATGCTGACCTTGACCATTTTTTGAACTGCAGTTTCTTGCAAAATGTTCTGGTTTTCCACAGCTATAACATTTTCTTCTATTGCCTTCCATATTGTCGAGGTCCATTGCATCAGGATCTAATTCTCTGAAATTATGAACATTCCGAGGAACATATTTATTGTTATCAGAAAAAGTATTGGTATTATTCGAAACATAATTGTTGTTTCTTGGCGTATACCCAAAACTACTTCTAAGAGTGTAATTGACTCTAGTAGTAAGTAAAGCATTTGCTGCGGCAATGTATGGTAAAGGGGGTGGTGGGCAAAACTGATTATGTCATTATATTATATAATTGATTATGTCATTATGTCATTACATAATATATTACGCGATTTGCTGTGTCTGTAGGGAAATCTGCTGTGTCTGTAGGGTTTCCCTTACCAAAAGCCTTGCTTACCTAATTATCAAGTGTTTTTTTAAAAAATATAAGTGTTGCTGACGTTAGCATCTTTTAAAAATCATTCTATTTCAAATCAAAATTCCAACTGAAAAAAAAGCCGTCGATGGCATCTTCTAAAACTATGCACATATTTCAAACTTCTCTTTATTTTAACAAACTCTTTTTCATCTTTTGTTTTACTTTCTAAAATTGCAAATAACCAAGTAGCATTGTAGCTGGTTTATAATGTTACTATATTTTAACTAATCAACCAACGACACTATCCATTCATTTGTATATACTTACCCACCATAGAGGTCAATTCCATATATCAAGAGAAACAATAAACAACTGATATACAATAAACTAATAATGGTCGATATAGTAAAACAACAAATATCCGATTTAACTATTCACGAACAACCTGAAGACAATCAACCTTCCTCCGGTATAATATCTTCTAATGACAATTATATAAACATAACGGATGATTTTTTCAAAACTACATCAAAGATTCGATTTGGTGACGTTATTAAATCCAATGCTTTCAAGTTGATTGAAGGTACGCATGCTCTTGAGGTTTTGAATCCTAAATTAGATACTTCCTTGATTGAACTCGTCGAATTTGATTTGATGAGTATACGTGACATAGACGAAATTAATTGGGTTATTCAGAAACTATTAGAACGTTTATGTTCTTGGTTAGACAACAACTCGTTAAGTGTGTCAATTCTAAGTTGTTCCTACATTGAAAAATTGTTACTCAATTACAGTAAGTTTGGTAAAACTAACTTATCGTTCAATGAATTTTCAGTTGAAGAAAAATCTTTACAACAGATGATAGATACTGATGATAATGTACTAGTTAATGTCGTTTTAAGATCTTTCTGTGTTGCTTTAATACAATTTGTTAAGTTTGTTCTAAAGTTAGGTTTGAGCGGGGTTATTTATGAAGAAGAAGATTTAAACACTCAAACTATGGATTTGGACTTCTTAACTAATGTTCAAATAGAAGAAACTTCAAAGGATTTACAAATCTCAATAGATTGGTTGAATAAACAAGATACAGAGAGTGAAAGTTATTCAACTTGTTTGAAAATGCTCAAATTGATTCAATCATCATTAAAAATTCCATCAATACTAGAGTTGAATTTAGATTTGTTCACCAAATATGATTTGGATTTCAGTTACATTGATGATTCTTTAACTTTACTAAATGAATTAAACGATTCACAATATATCAACAGTTTATCACCAGTGGCTAATTGTTTCACAAGAAATGTTCAAAAGACGTTAAATAACAGAACTCCTCCTAAGCCATTATCCATTATGGCCTTCAATGATTCAATAAATAATTTAATAAAAATGTTCACTGACTTGAAATTTATGGTCCAAATGCTAGAGTTGAATGATGTTATTGAATTTTTTGAATTCTTAAACGTTTTTATGCAAAAGAGACAGTTCACTACTGATGCCGATGAAATTGTTGGAAATCACGTTATTGTTAGAGCCTTGATGCAACTATTTATAGTTAGAGATGACAGATCAATAATCGGATCTTCTAAAATGTACATTGCTGAATTGATGTTTGATTTACTTTGCAAAATATCTTTACAAAATGCAAAACTATTATCTTTAGATAATTTGGAAAATCCAGAAACTATCAATTTGAATTTCCAGAAAATTTTAGGACAGTTGGAGTCTCCATTTTATAACTTTTTAACTTCAATATCTCAAAATCCTTCAAGGCAAAGACAATTTATAAATAAAGAGCTGATCTTATGGGATACATTACAAGTTGAATGTGAAAATTTTGAGTTGTCAATCAATGATGAGTTAAATGACTTTTTCGCTGACAGTGAATTGCCAGTGATGCCATTATCATCATTTGTTTTCTACTTTAAACTATTCAAGATGATTGAATTCTTATTCAAATCTATTGAGTTAGAATTATACAAAGATATTCGTGAATTGAACGTTGGCTATTGGTTTGTTTCCTATTTGATTGATTATCTGATTCAGCATGTGAACAGATTGATTGATGTAAATCAACTGAGACAATCTCAAATAAACAGTTATCCAAAGAAGATTAAAAAGGCTAAAGGTGATAAGAAGGCAAGGTTAAAATTAGAATACGAACTAAAGAAATGTTATCTTTCTCAATTTATCAAAATGGGATCTTATTTCAATTATCAACTAACTAGATTGCAACTATTCAAAAAGATAACTGAACTGAAACTAACGACCTTCCAAATTTTGAACTATTTTGGTTACTTAAAATTACCTAAATTATGCAAAGCTTCAGAAGAGTTATTGTTTGATTTACAGCTGAAATCCTACCAATCAATTGGAATTCCACAACTGCCAATGTTCAAAGATTATCAAAGAATATTAACAAAATTCAACGATGCTTTTGAACAACTTCACAAGACCAAGAACTACAAATTTTTCAGTAATATGATTAAGCAAAAGCAAGAGGAAGTACTGATTGATTTCAACAGATTAAACGAATCATTAGCGAATGATTTGAAATACCCTGAACTCTTATCATCTCATATCAATAAGGATATGACTAATTTGAAAAGATCAAGTTTATCTGCTTGTTTAACGTTATCCCAATTAATCAAGTTCTTGGAATCTAATAACGAAAAGAATTTGAAGATTTCAATAGAAAAATTGAACTATCATCTATGGTTCCCACAGATCAAAATTGAAAAATCAACTTGATTCAAAATTCCGCTTTACATTGCATCTATCAAATTAATTAGATCCCCATGCATGTATCCATACTAACTTTGATCTTTCCAAAACAAAGGCTACTATATTGTTTTTCTATTTTTACCCCCACTCTGTATATTTCCTCTCTTTTAATGCATACTATTATCATGATTACCAAATTTGTATTCCATCTTTCATGTTACGACCCAAAGGTTTATTACTTTCATATGAAAAAGAACAAAAAAGCATCAATTTGAACAATATTCATTCAAACGACAGCATTAACATAAAAAAGCCTGACTTTGCTCATTATCATACAACTGAAACACCCAATAGCATAAAAACTTGATTTGATCTTTCAAATAAATATGCCAACATGTTAGAACACCGGACGGTAGCCATTAAAGTCGGAATCCGCTAAGGAGTGTGTAATTACTCACCGGTCTAGTGTGCATTTTTATTTATCAGAATTATCTTATCATTTTGATACTGTTATATTGCTGTTCCAGTTATACTATGACAATGATTTTAAGATCATATCTAATTGTTTTTGATGTGGCTTCAAGAAAGTTGTTTATATTGGTTTGTGTTCAGATGAAGTATACCCCACCATCACTCAACTGTTAGCTTAATTGCTGATGAAGGATGATGTTTGATGTTAAGTATATGAACATGTCATTGTAAAATTACCTTACAAACTAAACCAAATGTAAGTTGTTGTAGCCAAATTATTTATACAGTTTCAAGTATGTGTATGGGTCGAGAAAAGGGATCCGTATCCTCAAAACATGAGAAATTGTCTCAACCCTTCTCAACCCTTACTTAAGTCACATGACCATATATACATATGGTGTGAGGTGTTGGTTTGACCGGTGACTGGGTTTTGCTTGCGAATTTGAACAAACCCGATTGTATACGGGTGGAAAATGGCAGAAGGTTTTGAAAAATTAATTAACAGAGGAAGAATTTTCTATTGTGATGGTTGTTACTTACTAGCAGGGATACACCACATGAGATGGATTCTAGTGTTGTCCTTTGTATGATTCCTCTAACACCCAATCTCCAACTCTATATAATTAAAACTTCCTTTTGTATATCATTCACTAATAGGTAACTCTATATAGCCTTTTTGAAGAGTTAAATACATAAATAACTACAAATATGCCTCCAAAGTTTGATCCAAGTGAAGTTAAGATTATCTACTTAAGAGCCGTCGGTGGTGAAGTTGGTGCCTCATCAGCTTTAGCCCCAAAGATTGGTCCATTAGGTTTATCACCAAAGAAGGTTGGTGAAGATATTGCCAAGGCTACTTCCAAGTTCAAGGGTATCAAGGTTACCGTCCAATTGACCATCCAAAACAGACAAGCTGTTTGTTCCGTTGTTCCGGCCGCTTCTTCTTTAGTCATTACTGCCTTAAAGGAAGCTCCAAGAGACAGAAAGAAGGAAAAGAACGTTAAGCACTCTGGTAACATTCCAATTGAAGAAATCTGGGAAATTGCTAGAACTATGCAACACAAGTCCTTCGGTAAGACCTTAGCTTCCGTTGCTAAGGAAATCTTAGGTACTGCTCAATCTGTTGGTTGTAGAGTTGCTGGTAAGAACCCACACGATATCATTGAAGCTATTGACGCTGGTGAAATCGATGGTAAGTTTAATTCAAATACAATACTACAGTGATTAGATACCGATATCATCAAAAGAGCTGGACTCTTCAGTTTCATTCCAAGGATCATATCAAACTGTTTAAATCATTTCAATTTTTCTCAACCAACAGACAATTTTTGCAAATACTAACATTTTTCTCTTTAAATTTTCTCTAAAATTTAAAAAATCATTTCATTAATATAGTTCCAGAAAACTAAATGTGTTGAATTTATATTTATGTATAAAATAATATAATTTTTATTAATATCGGGTTTATTTTTTCAAAAAGAGAGAATATATGTTGTCCATATACCAAGTTACAATTGATACAACTATTCATAATGAACATTCCTTGCATTCAATCATTTCATTTCACTTCACACACATCCATGAACACACACTTTTTTATAAATTTTTTTTATATAGCTCTTTCTTTGATTATAATTCTTAAAGCAAAGAGAGAAAAACAGTTTACCAACACTCTGGTGTCAAATTTTGCTACCTTATTTGATTCCTATTTTGGAGTAAACAAGATTAACAAGTCATTACTCACCATTTATCCAAAGGTTTTCCATTTCTGATCTAACTTTGGTTGAACGGACTCGAATTCGTTCAGTTGAGGTTTTTGACGCGTGGGAGCTAGACCTTAATGGAGTTTCTGGTCCATTTCAGCGGCATTACATCTTATTATTTTATTTATGATTTTTTTTTAGGACTTATTATTTGCCAATTGTTCATTGCCAAGTTTATGTGTGTGTGTGTTTTTTTTCATATTGATTGAAACGGATTGTTATGAAAGTTTATCATTTGTTATAGGAAGTTGTGGTTTATTTGCTGCAGCTTTGAAAATGATGTAGACTTTAACGTGTAGCACTCTGTATATACATATATAAATATTGTAGTTTGAATTGAAATCTAATTTTATTAGTTAAGAATTGTCCTATCTAACAATTAAGGAACTGTATCCCACCTCGCACAAATCTACCCGCCTTCTAATCAAAGGTGGATAGCCTATCGCGCTCAAATCTCAAATCCTTAAAATGTAAACAATTGCTATCCTCGATCAAATCAGTACTGTAACGCTATTACTAGTTTTGAAAACTAATAAATGATCTTAAACTAAAAACTAGTCATTAAACGGAAAACATTAAACATTATACCTATATCGTTTTACACATTTTGAAAAAGAATTCACTCACACGCAAAATTTATACAGCTCTACAGGACGTTTAACCCTTTCAATCTATCAAGAACAATAACAAACACTACATAACACTACAACACAATACATATTATGTCTGATTCAATAGATAGAGTGTTTGTGAAAGCAATCACAACCATTAGAACGCTATCAACAAGATCATCGCATAGTTCATTACCAAGACCACCATTAGTAAACAGAGTTAAATTGTATGGTTTGTATAAACAAGCAACCGAAGGTGACGTAGGTGGATTAATGGATAGACCGATAGGTACCAGACCTGAAGACGAAGCAGCAAAAAGAAAATGGGATGCTTGGAAAATGGAAGAAGGCTTATCAAAAACAGATGCAAAAATGAGATACATCTCTTACTTGATAGAAACTATGAAATCCCATGCAAACGATTCAGTTGAGGCAAGAGAATTATTGAGCGATTTAGAATATTTATGGGATCAAGTGAGAGATCAACAACCACCTGGTTTACTAAGTGCTATAGATCGTCACCAAGAGGGTAATATGCCAGATTATGGATACGTTAATGCTGGTTCATTGATAGGTAGAACAGAATCTCCAGCTTTGTCGTTGTATAGATTAGCATCATCTGGCTCAAATACGAATTTGATAAGACCAGTTTCAAGATTATCAATGACAAATATTCAACACTACAGTCAAGGTGGAAATTTGGGTATTTCTGATAGAACAAGATACCATCAAAGTAACGTTGATAAACAAAGAACTATCAGCTCAAACACTATGGTTAGTGCTGGAATTAGTGCTTCCTCTTCAACTTCTAATGTAGCAGATTCAGGCGTTAGTGGACAAACAGCGAATGGTGCAGGCTCAAACGGCATTCCAAAATCAATCGAATTTGTCAAATGGCAAAATGACATTAATTCAACTTTAAACAGATTAACTTTTGAGATTTCAAATCTGAGAAGTATTGGTTTTCAACAGCAACAACAACCAGGTACATCGGCACCAACATCTTCACAAAAAAATACAGGAACGCGTAGGATGGGTTCAACATCCGGACCAAAAATACCTCGAAAGTCAGATCAAAGTTTATTAATTAAAACATTGAGTAATATCAAACAATTATTATCGAAGTTAATTTCCAAGATTTATAAATTTGTTAGAACTTTTGTTACACATGCAGCTGTTGATTCAATAGTTTTAATAATTTGTTTGGCAATTTTGAAAAGAGTAAACATTATTAAATCGTCAAACAGCACTTCTTCAAGTTCTGAAACAACAGCTGTTGGTAAAGTTTCTGATAAACTCAGTGGTAAATTCATTCAAACTTGTGAGTACGTTGCTAACTTTTTAAGACTGATATATCGAATGGTTGTTATAAACGGTGGTATTGTTGGTACTAACTCATCATCAGGTGCAATCACACCGATCCCAGTTCCTGCTTTAGCTAGCTAGTCAGCATAGTCATTCTACTTCTTAGGTTTTTACGCTTGGGGGACTAAATACGGTCAGATGAGTGAGTGAGTTGTTGTTTATTTATTTATTGATTTATTCATTCGCTTATCAGATCGAATTTATGGAGTCCTACTATAAATACTATTAGTTTTTCTGTATTTGTTTCGTCTTGTGTATATGTTTAGTTTTTTATTTCATACTTTTGGTATCCCTACCTACATGCCGGATTCCCCGATGTCGTTTTAATAAACCGAATGAATATGATGATGATAATAATTAACCGCCACAATCCGTTTTAAATAATGTTCCAGAAGATGCGCGCGTGGCTGGTGATTACTAATGGGCTTTAATTAATCAACGGAAAACTGTTTGTTCAAGTAGCAACCACAATACTTTATGGCTCTTTTCACTCATCTTTATTATTTTTTACTATCTATAGCATACTATCGTTTCAAACCAGTCGTTCTGTCTATCGTATATACATTAACCTCGTTGAAAAAGACCTATATATACTACAAACTTAAGTACACGAAATGATGTCTATGGAGCAGTCGGGTTCCCCAGATAACTCCGCCAAACCGGGCCGTAAACTAATTCAAACTGAACCAAAGAACAAGAGAACAGCTCAGAACAGAGCTGCTCAAAGAGCATTCAGAGAAAGAAAAGAGAAGAAAATGCAAGAACTGGAGGTCAAAGTCCAACTTTTGGAAAATGAAAAGCTGCAAATTACCAATGAAACTGAATTATTAAGAATTCAGGTTGATGCTTTAATGAACGAATTAAGTAAGGTCAAAGGTGCATCTATTAACCTTCCTAAATCATTACCTGAAAAGAAGTCCAATAATTATAATATTAATAATAGTGATATTGCCAGCAGTTTTGGTACAATGCCCTCGTCAAGTGAGTCTGAATCAGCATCCTCAACACCGAATGCGAATTCCATGCAAACTCCAACTTCAAGCTGCTCATCGAACGAATCTAATATTAAAAGATCAGCAAGCTCTGCTACTACAGCTCCAAGTTTAGATGAATATCGGTTTCCTTGGGGTGTCACCAACGAAGCTGGCAATTTAATGACTCAAATTAAAATGGAACCTGAACTTTGGAGAAGTGACAACACTGGAACTACATCCAAATCATCATCAAGAATGATTCCATCAGATGGCCCAACCCCAATATCTTCTTTAGATACTCCACTATCATCAGCAGCATCAATTAATGCTTTAAATCAGGAGAGTTTCAAAGGTGATTACAACGAGGAAGTTTCAGGTTTCTGCGCTGACCTAGGAAGTGTGTGTGGCAGTAAAGAATGCCCAATTCCAAAATCACACCAATCAAATACAGTTCATTCACAATCATCTGTGAACACTGGCGGACTGTCCCAAAATTTCTTGATGCCATCAACAGCAAGTGATAGTCCACTCCTGCAGAATAAAGATTCCCCATTCCAAGCTTTGATTGATAGCACCTCGATTTCTACTTCAGGCACCAACAATGATGGATCAGCAGCAAGAAGCCAAGCAATGAATGATATGCAATTTTTGTTTGATACTCCAGCTTATGATCCATCACTGGTGTTCAATGGAGCTAATCCGGACGCATTTACATTACCAGACTTCTTTGCTGACGGCAACGACGACTTTGGTGACTTTACAAACAACAACAACAATAATAATAACATAGATCCTTTAAGCCATTTAATTACTGAGGAGTCTAAGGATGATCCATTGAGTGATTTATTCCACAGTCCTGCACCACAACTAACTGCCGACAACTTGAATATGTTGAGCCATAACATTGATTCCAATCCACAACAACAACAGCAACAGGAGTTGCAACAAGTATTACCGGAAGATAGTGCAATTGATATTGATGGTATGGAACAAGTTCCAAATACATCTGGTAACATGCTGAAGTGTTCACAAATATGGGAAAGAATAACTAGCCATCCAAAATTCAGTGAACTAGATATTGATGGTTTATGTCATGAAATGAAACAGAAAGCCAAGTGTTCCGAAAGAGGTGTTGTTGTTGATGGTGGAGATGTTGGTGTTTTGTTACACAAGGCTATGGGTAACAAGAAAGGTGAGAAGGATTCTGCTGCAATCAATCAATTTTTGAAAGGTTTTGTGTAGTTGATTGAATAATTGATTTTTGATTTTGGGTATATGTTTTATGGATTTTTTACTGTGTTTTTTTCTTTAGCTTTTTAATTTTTGTTTCTACACTTCTCATTGTGCTACTTATCTACTTAATATTATTTATGCTTCAGATTTTATAAGAAATTAATTAATTTAA
Source organism: Ogataea salicorniae (assembly GCA_030557545.1). Lineage (NCBI taxonomy): Eukaryota > Fungi > Ascomycota > Pichiomycetes > Pichiales > Pichiaceae > Ogataea > Ogataea salicorniae. Next base: position 19,438 of record JAKTPI010000112.1, read on the forward strand.
GAGAGTCAATCAAAAGAGAGAGATTGAAATGTTTGAACGTTGGATAAATATCATATCCTATCCCAAAGATGAATGCGTCAGTCATGTTTTTCATGCACCCGTACACACCTGCTGCCATTTGTATTTTACGTGCACATTAATTGCAGAACCTCAGAAATCTAAAGATCAAAATCGAATTGATCGTAAATTTAACTTGAAAGAGAACAACACATATTATTATTGTTTCTGAGTATAGATTGATATTTTATGCACCTTACTCTTTTTGAGTCTTTTGTCTTTTTCATTAACATTTCATTCAATTCAGTTAATCCTGTTTGTCATTTAGTATTGTTCTTTTGATCAATTCATTTCAATTAATATCAAAATCTACATCCACCTAATTTAGACGCTACATTACTGTGTATTTTTTTTTTCCAAAGCTTAATTCTGATCCGATTTTCGATATTAATTTGTACCTTTTTTTACAATATTCATTTGTCAACATTTCATTCACAATTATTAATTATTAAAAGTTATATTCATCAATTTGTGTTCCATTTATTGAAACATAAAAAAAAAAAGTATACAAAAAAATATAAAAGTTCAATAGCAAAATAATAATACATAGATTATTAATCAAACATGGCTGATATTTATGAAATTGAAGATATCGACGGGGTTCGTTTCAATTGGAATGCATTCCCAGTCACTAGACAAGAAGCTGAAAACATGGCAACCCCGGTTGGTTGTTTGTACACTCCATTGATGCCTAGGGAAGATTTGCCACTAGCGGACTATGAACCTCAATCATGTAGAAAATGTAGAGGTATCTTGAACGTTTTTTCACAAATTGACTTGGGTTCAAACACTTGGACATGTACGTCTTGTACGTCAAGAAATCCACTACCAACTCATTACCATGGTATTACCACTGATAACTTACCAATCGAAATCACTCCGCAAGCTTCAACAATTGAATACGTTTTATCAAAGCCACCTCCACCACCTCCACCAGTTTTCGTTTACGTTATCGATTTGTGTCAAGATCCTGAAGATTTACAAGCTTTGAAAGATACGTTAATCACATCGTTGACTTTACATCCTCCAGGGTCGTTAATCGGTTTAGTTACATACGACTCTGTTGTCAATGTCCACGAATTAAGTTTCGATTCATGTTTCAAAAAATACGTATTTAGCGGTAATAAAGAATACGAATCTTTGGAAGTTCAAAAACAATTAGGCATTTTAGGTAACGGTTCCAAAACATGGGTTGCACAATTTAGTAACGGTGGAACTGTCAAGAAGTTCTTATTGCCATTATCTGACCCAGATTCAGAATTCCAAATCATTAAAACCATTGAGTCTTTAGAAGTTTCCAAATGGAGCGTCGATCCAGGTCATAGAGCTATTAGAGTGACTGGTTCTGCTTTAAGTATTGCTGCTTGCTTAGTTGAAGGTTCATGTTCTCAATGTTCTGCTAAAATTACTCTATTTGCTGGTGGTCCATGTACTTATGGTCCAGGTACTATTGTTGGTGTTGAATTGAAGGAACCAATTAGATCTCACAGTGATATTGACAAAGGTACTGCTAAACATTACAAGAAGGCTTTAGCATTCTACAAGAAATTAACAGCTAAAGCTGCTGGTATCAAGAAAGATAGTAAAGACAAATTCTTTGATCATCATTCAACAAGTATATATTCGGTTGATATTTTTGCCGGTTGTTATGATCAAACTGGTATCTATGAAATGAGATCCTTAAGTAATCAAACAGGTGGTTGTATGGTTGTTACTGATTCTTTCCAAACTTCTATTTTCAAAAACTCATTCTTTGCTTGTTTCAACAAGGATGAAGATGGTTATCCATTCAACTACATGGATGGTACTTTAGAAGTTTTCACTTCTCAAAGATTGAAGGTTGCTGGTGTTGTTGGTTTGGCAACTTCATTAAAACAAGAAGGTAAGAACGTTGCCGATATCGAAGTTGGTCATGGTTTCACTAATAAATGGTTATTACCCTCCTTATCTCCAAGACACACTTATGGTATATTCTTTGATATGCAAACATTAGGTGCAGGAGATTCAAGAAATTCGTCTGTTCCAGAAGTTCACATCCAATTCCAAACTACGTATAGACACACTAACGGTTCAACAAGATTAAGAGTGACAACATTGAGTAGATTGACATCAAATTCAACTGAAATTGCAAATACCTTTGATCAAGAAGCTGCTGCTGTTTTATATGCTAGATTGATTGTCCACAAATTGGAAAATGGTGGTGAGTATTCAGATCTATTAAGATGGATTGATAAATCCTTGGTGAAATTGTGTACTGTTTTCGGTGACTACTCTAAGAACGATGTTAATTCATTCAGACTATCGGGTAAGTTCTCATTATTGCCACAATTCATCTATCACTTGAGAAGATCACAATTCTTACAAGTTTTCAACTGCTCACCAGATGAAACAGCTTTCTATCATCACACATTATTAAGAACGGACGTTAGAGATTCTCTAGTTATGATCCAACCAACATTAGTCAGGTTCCTAGCCGATGGTTCTGAACCAGAACCAGTCTTGTTAGACTCTGCATCTCTAAAACCAGATGCTGTGTTATTATTGGATGCCTTCTTCTACACTGTCATTTACTACGGTCACGTTGCCGCCGATTGGAGAGATAAGAACTATCCAAGAGAAGATTATCCAGGTTTATACGATATGATTGATAAATCAAAGGAAGAAGCTGCTGCTTTAATTGCCGACAGATTTCCATTGCCTAGATACGTTACTTGTGATGAAGGTAAATCACAAGCTAGATTCTTGTACTCAAAGTTGAACCCATCTGAAAACGATAACAATAGTCCGGTGGGAGGTAATGGTGCTATGGGTGGTGGAGCTATGGGTGGTTACGTTCATGATTCAAACGACTCGAATAATGCCGTTGTTCATACTGAAGATGTCAGTTTGAAGACTTTCTTCTCACATTTGGGTAAGTTGGTTGTTAACAGTTCAGCAACTTGATAATAATAATAATATAAAAATACCCCTCTCTATTTTTTTTTCTATCTTTTATTTATATATATATATAGATATATATATCTTTTTTGTTTTATATTGTGATTTTTTTTTTCTTCTCATTGTTTTTTGTTGTTTTGTTTGTACCAATCACTTTGTTCTGCGTGCCTCTTTTATATTTTAGTTTGTTTGTTTTCTTGCACTTGTATACAGCACTTTTTTTCATTTTTTGTCAATCTGTTTTCTCTATCAATAGTACTATTATTATTATTCATATAAAGGATAGACCCTATCATTATTCTAAGCAAGTTCTCATTTAATGTGATGGAAGTGTTTATGATCTGTTTGAACTTTTTTAATTTTGTTTACATATATATATATAATTATGGTGACAAGACAAAATATAGATTAAAATCTTAGAAATAAATAGTTAAATATGAGAAAATATATATAATGTATATACAAACTTTAATCAAAATACAAATGAAATAAATATGAAAAATAAAAAATAAAAAATGAAAAATGAAAAATGAAAAATGCAAAATAAAGAAGGAAAAAAATGCACTTGAAATTAAGAAAAACGGAATAAGGAAGAAAAAACAGAAAAAAAAACAATTTTCCCTTCTTTGTTTTTTTGTTGCTTTTTTTGTTTTCATGACTTTTTATTGAAATGGCTTTTGCCATAAATACCGAACAAGAAGAAAAATAAGCCAAATGAAGCAAACTAGGCGTTGTCGCTGTTGTTTTAGGAAATAGAGGAAGAAGAAAGAAAAAAAAAACAAAACCATATAAGTAAATAACCCAAAAAAAAAAAAAATTATTAAAAAAAATAAATTAAAAAAAATTATTCTTCTCCTGTACTAGAAAGAGCTCCACGTCCAATCGTTTGGAACACCTTTACCAACATCTGAACCTAATCTATCTCTACCATTATTACTCTCCCTTCTTTCACCCAAATGCAAATTCTCGTTATTGTTGATAGTGTTATTATTGTTGAAATCATAATCTCCAACTTCGAAATCGTTATCATTTTCTAAGAATAGCAGCCATTTCTTGAAACAATTATCACAAACTTTACTAAACTTGCAATAACCACCGTCTCCACCCGTGGTGCTATTAATCACCGTGGGATTTAACTGATGACTATCAATGTCTTGTTGTTGTTGAAGAGGTGATGTTGGTGCGGAATGTAAATGATGGTGGTGATCGTATTTCGATTTTGGTTTTTCAAATTTAGCCAATAGATTCAAATTAGCCTTATTTAGTAGACAAGAGTAACAAAAAATTAAACCGCAGTGTCTACAATGATGCTTTCTTTTCAAAATTGAGAAATTAGCATCACAAGATTTACAAGTTGTAGCTGATGAGTTTTTCTTCCAGTGAGAATGTGATGGTTCGATACCATTTAAAGATGATAGCAATGAGTTTGCTGAAAGACCATTACTTTGATGCACTAAACTTGAATTGGTGGACATCACTGTTTCAATAGTGTTATTTGATTTTGTTGGTGATACTATAGCAGACGACATTGTTAAATGGGATTTGGGAGTATTTTGTAACAAATTTGAATTCTTGTTCAATTTTTGAATGTTTGGCTCTAAAGTTTTGCTGGATGACAATGACGTTGAAGGGTTTGTTGATGGTGGTGAGTCAATGTTGTCTGTATCAATATTAGAGAAGGTTGGTGCAGCAGCTTCTCCTTTAACGGATGCTGGAGGTGTGGTGTGAGTTGATGACGAAGCAGTGTTAATATTAGAGTATTTGGTATCATTGGTGGAAGTTGTTGAAACAATGGATGCCTTTTTATGGACGTTTGAGAAAAGTTTGTTACTGGATGTTGTGGTGTTTGTAGTTGAAGAGGTGTTGTTACTTGAATTATGATGTGAAAGTACTGGAGCTTGCTGTTGGTTATTATTATTATTATCATTACAATCACTAACTAATGGACGTAAAACAGGTGGGATGTAGTCAAGTAGTTTGGTTGGTTCTTTGATTTGTTTCAAAACAGTCAAATCACCAACTATTTTTTCTCTAGGGTCAATGATTTTATTTGGATCATCGTATGACACTTTTTTCCCATTTGAATCTTTATTCTGTTGATATAATGATTTATTAGAATGAGGTAAAGTATTTTGGGTCATAATTGTAGATGATGAATTTTGATTTATTCCCATTTGTTGTAAGTTGTTGGTAATGATATTTGATTTTTTGGTATCTAGTTCGTTTTGTTTCTTTGTTGTTGTTGTTGTTGTTGTTGTTGTTGTTGTGATATTTTCTTTAATATTGGTATCGGAATTAGTATTAGTATTAGTGGTATTGTTGGTGTTCTCTACTATACCATTCTTAAGTTTATATTGGTACTGATATTGCTGACGTATGAATTTCAACTTTGATGGGGAAGTGGAAGAATCTATTGAGAATTGTCTTGTTGGTTTTGATAAATCAAAACTAGCTGGTTTATAATCACTTGAGAAATCTTTATTTGATTCATTTTCATCCAAGCTATCCAAAGTACTAAACGAATTTTTAGAACGGTTCGTACCTAAAGAAGTTATTGAATTCTTCTTCTCTTTATTTGGATTACTAATTTTGGAAGATTCAGTTGAATGAGTTGGAGATTTATTATTGTGTGTATTTTCTTTGAAAACGTTGACTAGAGACATTCTTGGAGCTCTAATTTTTTCATCGTAATTAAATTCAAAGTTCAAATCGTCAATGATTTCATCTGGAGGTTCATCTTTATCCTTTAGTATACCTTTATATTTGGAATAAAATTTATGATGATCAGAGTCATGGTTAACTTCATCATATTGCTGTTTAGGATAGTTATTAATGATTGCGATTTGTGACGAATGAGAAGCGTTATTATTGAGGATTGGCTTTTTAGAAAAGGAGAAATCTCCAGTGTTGAATACTTCAGTTTCTTTCTGAAATTGAAGATGAAGTTGCTCATCGGTTTGTTGTTCATGTTCTTCCATTATTGATTCTATTTAGTTGGTCTTCATTAATTAGCAGTGAGGTCTTTTAGTAATGAGTAAATTAATAAATTGAAAAGGGTTTTGTTTTTTTTTGTTGTCAAAAGTTGGAATTTTGAGTTGTCTTATCTATATAGAGGATATATATATCTATTTTTTTTAGTGGGAACTTTACCTTTGGTATATAGAAAGAGGAAGGAGACGAGTTTGATTTGGAAGGATTGATACAATTTTGCAAATAGATTTATAAAAAATTTCTAATGGGTATCAGTATATTAATATGTTTCTATTAAACGATATTAGGGTGTGTTTGTCTCTTGGATCGAAATCAAAAACAAAATCAAAAACGGAGGGTAAATCGTGTGATTAGTAGTAAGATACAGTAAGTCCGACGCAGGGTGTCTTTTTATTATTATTTTATGTTCTTTACAACTTGATGATGATGTTAGTGATTATAACTTTCCTTTATAATGAGGAGAAAAGGGTATATAAAAGAATGGATGAATGAATGGATGAAACAAGTGTTGGAAATTATCTGTAGTAATTTGGGTGGTGAACAAAAGCAGTAACTGTGTGTTTGTCAACAATAGATGTTTATGGCCAGTTAAAAGAGAAAAGGCTGAGTGTTTATGTGTGTATGTGATAAAAGGGAGGCAAGTGTGTATATCTTGAACAAGATGGTGTATCTATGCATATGTATATATGTATATATCCAAATATAAAGTATGTATCTTGCGGAATGGTTTTGATCTTTAAAAAGACAAGACAACTTTTAACTTTGAATCAATAGGACCCTCTCTCTCTCTCTTCTTTGGAGATTCTGAGTCAACAACGTATAAATGTTATATTGAGAGAGTTTCCGAATCAATGTAAATTAATTTTTATACTAATAAAAAAAAGGGCCCCCCTGATCTGGAGATTATAATATAATAATAAAAGAATTGAATAGGTTTTATTACAATTGATCGTGTAAATGTCTAAAATTGACAATATAGAATAAAGATATCATCAGCCAATAGAATCGCTGGCTTTTTTGTTATCTTATCTTTTTTTTTGGTGGTAAAAAGGGAAAATATTTCGGGAAGGAGACGAAAATGTGGCAAAGTGGAAAAATTTGAGCCGACGGATTACGTAGTGGCGATATTTGTTGATTATAAATTTTACAAACTTGGAGATAATACTGTATATAATATATATGTTACCTGTATAGTTAGGTAGGTACTAATACATAATATGTATATGTATATATGTATATATCACCAGAAATTCCCGAACTAGAGAGAAACTAATAAAGAAAGAACTATACAATTACAAATTACAATCTCCCCTGAAGGATTCGTCACTTTTTCAAATTGTTCCGAATGCCTCTTATCTCTACAGATGGTAATGTGGCAATGCGGTGCTTTCCTACTTAATTATTGATTTATTGTTGTTACTAATCTATTGTTTACTTTGTGGTGTAAAGATGTCTATAGTAATCACAGTAATCAGCAACAAATCACATGTCGTGTATGTATATATATATATATATATCATCATTTTTTTTTTATTCTATCGGCGTGGGGTTTTCTTTAAACGTAAATACAAATACAAAGTCGATCGACGTGAATATGAATATCTTTATTTATATTAACTAGTCTCTCTCTCCTTTAAAGAAAGTGCTGATAAGAACAGAACAGAACATAACGTTAATTCAATTTTAAATCGGTGTATATATAGTATCACCTTATATATAAACATAATTATCCATATATCTAATCACAAAAGGGATTTGATAACATATATATATATAAACAAATCTCAAAGCATTCTCAACTATGTTTTTCAAAAGATAAAGATAAAAAGTTTGGAATTATTTGTATCTTCTTCACCTTAAATGTGCATTTATCAATTAAAACATTTTTCTTTTTTTTTCTATTTTGTATTTTGAATTCTCTAAAAAACTTGAAGATAAAGTTACAACGGAATTTATATGACCAAAAAGGTAATTATTAACAATATTTATCTAATCATCAACTTTTTGGCTTGTCTTTTTTTTTGAAAAATATCATGTAAAAATGCCGTACCCAGCTTCGTCGTGAACATCATTATCGATCACAATCACGCTGTTCCCTTACTGTATATTTTAGTATAAATGTTCCAATCATAAATTAATCTTTAAATACATAACTAATTGTATTTTGACATTTCAACTTTAATTCAAAGTGTCAGATTTAGTAATAACTTTACACCACTAGGATAAAGATGAATAAGGCAAAAGCAGAACCCCCCAAATCAATGCAAAATTGTTTGGTAAAAGATTATGGTATTTCTTATTAGATAGATAAAGAAACAGTACATATACTTTATTTAAGATTTGAAAAACTGTTCCGAATAAAATAAACATAATATATACACGTACAAATTAACATAAAACAACTTACCAGTTGCATTTTGAACTACTAAACACATCACATAATGAATGATTACATAGCTATTATAATAGAGATATTTCGTATTTCGTATTAAACTATTAATATACACATATAACAATTAATTAATTCTTACACGCCGTTAATATCAGTTGCCCTGGAACCGTTGCCCAGCTGTTTTTTTCTTTGATCTCTTGGTATTTTTGAATTTTGTTTGTTTGAAAATCTTGGCCGGGGATTAAAACTAAACTAAACTAAATATTTGAAATAATCTGGAGATGAATATATAATATACAATATATACAAACAGCCATCACTTCTTACCCTCTCTCTAGTAGCATTTCAATCCATCCCAGCTTTCTCTCCACTTCAGCCTGCTGAAGAAAAGATTAGGAGACATAAATTATTTTTCACCTTCGGAGTATCCCCTATATCTCCCTCTCTCTTATCTTCTATTGCTCCCCAGTGGGCAGCAATCACGTACACACACTCACTCTCTCTCTCTCTCTTTTTCTCTGTATTGCCCTAGCGATCCCATCAATTCATCCACATACATCACTGATAACGCAGACCGCTTCTCAACATCTCCACACAACTACACAATTTCACTTTCTCTCTCTATCTCTATCTACCTCTAATCCATGAAAATCATCAACATCAGCTTAGTAAACTCCAGTAATTGACCAGTTGATTGGACAACAAACTCGGGACCATTTTCCAAAATATCAAATCAAATTCGCATTGCTCCCCCCCCCCCCCATGGAATTTCCTAACCCAAATAGATCAATAGTTATCTTTTAGGTTGACCGACAGACAGCATTGATCTAACTCTTTCTATTGATACCAAGGATCTATTTTCCACAAATAAACATTGACTTACCTTGGATCTTATTGATGTACCATTTGTGGATTTTGTCATCGTTCTTTTTTTTTCATTGTTTACACTTTTTTCTTTTGACAAATCAAGTTTTTTTTCACTAACTCTGTGTGTGTGTGTGCCCATTTAATCTTCCTTGTTGAATTAATACAATAGTAAAATTCTTAATTTATGCAAGTTATACTTTACTTGCATCTCTCTCTCTCTCTCTCTTTTGTTCGACTAATCGGTTGATTGGAGTGCAGTTAATCTACAAAAGCCGAAAATTCTCTTTTTGATTATCTTTTTTTTTTCAATGTAATATTATCTATTCTTCAAATCTTACTTGATTCCTCGATCCCCAAACGAAGAATATAAATAGTATGAAACATCCGGCGATCCTGATAAAAACACTTTTTTTTGAACCTTTTTAATCAACTTACTTATTATCTTCTTTATATTCATTTTTATCTTTTACTTTATCTTCAACAATAATACATCTCATTATAAATATAATAGCAATATAATGAGAGACGATAAAGAAGCTCAAATAAAAACAGTTCTGTCACCAGATGGTATGCCATTAGATGCCGATGCAGCTGAATTGGCAAATTTAGGTTATAAACAAGAATTCAAGAGAGAATATGGCATGTTATCAACTTTCTCCTTTGCCTTATCAATCTCTGGTTTAATGGGTACCATTTCCATCACTTATCTATATCCACTATGGTCTGGTGGTCCTGCTGCCGGCGTTTGGTGTTGGTTTGTTGGTGCCATTGGCTGTTTATGTATTGCTTGGTCTGTTGCTGAAATCACCTCTTGTTTCCCAACTTCTGGTGGTATGTACTATGTTTTAACCCACGTTGTTGATAAAGAATGGGTTCCTCTATTATGTTGGATTGACGGTTGGTTGTACCTCGTTGGGGCGTTAACCGGTGCCTGTTCCACCGATTTTGGTGCTGCAACTTTACTTTTACAAACTGTCTCAATGTATTCGGATTATAGTTATGTTCCAACAAGAGGCCATATCACTGCTGTCTCTATTTTGATTATTGCTACCCATGGTGCTATCAATTCTTTACCAGGTTCTGTTTTATCCAGTATTACCAAATACTACTGTATCGTTAACATTGTTTCCACTATTGCTTTGATTGTTACCATGTTGGCTAAATGTCCAGATATCAACTCTAGAAGTTACACATTTGGTGAAGTTATCAATTCCACTGGTTGGGATGCTGACGGATGGGCATTCTTGTTTGGTTTCTTGAACGTTTCTTGGGTTATGACTTGTTATGATGCCACATCGAGAATGTCGGAGGAAATCCATGACGCTGCTTACAAGACTCCATTGGCTATTGCTTCTGCTTTAACCACCACTGCTGTTTTGGGTTGGGTTTTAGTTATTGTTTTCACTCTATGTATGGGTGATTCCAACACAATTTTGGCAAGTTCATCAACTGGTCAACCAATTGTCGATATCTTTGATTTCTCAATGGGTAAAACTGGTGCCACTGCCTTCTTATCTCTAGCTTTCCTCATTCTTTGGTTCTGTGGTGCCGTTGCAACTTGTTACACTTCAAGATCCATTTGGTCATTTGCCAGAGATGGTTTATTCCCAGCTTCCAAATTCTTCTACGAATTGGACAAGAGAACCGGTGCTCCAGTTAAGAGTGTTTGGTTAATCGTTATTGTTAACTCTTGTTTATGTTTGATTAACTTAGGTTCCACCATTGCCATGAACGCTATCTTCTCTGCTTGTGCTATCTGTACCGATTGGTCATATGTCATCGTTATTGCTGCGTTTGCATTAAACGCTGAAAAAATGGGTGTTGAAAGGGGTCCATTCCATATGGGTCCATTTTCAAAACCAGTTATGTTCTATGCGTGTTTATGGACCGTTTTCGTTTCCATTGTCTTTGTCTTCCCTAACTACATGCCAGTAACTAAAGAAAACATGAACTATACCGTTGTTATTTTGGGTGCTGTTTTCATCTTTGCTGGTTGTTGGTACTACTTTGATGCTAGAAAATGGTTCCAAGGTCCACTTGGTAACGTTGATGCTGAGTACGAGCAAGTTATTGATGCCGTGACTCCATTAAGAACACATAACTCACACTTGTCTCGTAGAATTCCAAGAAAGGACTCAGATTCTGGTAAATCTGAAGCTGATGAAGTTGTTTCTGAAAAGTAAGTTTTTTTTTTTTTGATTTTCTATTATTCAACTCTTCCTTGCTTTTAAACTCTCGTAACTTCTTTCTTGTTTTTTTTTATTATATTATATATGGAGATATATATATATACGTTTAAATAAATTGACTATTGATTAGTCTTTTCCAAAAATTTTACTTATACTATAAATTTGTGAAGATAGATTATCAAAAAAGGGTGAACTTTAAATGTGATAGTCAACTGCCATTTCCAAAAAGCGGGCGGATTCTTCAGCCTTTTTTTTTTCGTTGCAGTAAATCTTTCAACGCTCCTGTGTGTTGTCAAATGAGTTTCTTAATTATCTATTCAAACTGAAAGAGGTATTTAGTTACTAGTGGTTTACTTGTGTTCAAGATAAATGTATTGCTAAATTCTATATTATATTTTACATATTACCCAGATAAATAGATTCATATACAACGCCAAGATGGATCAAAGTATACAAGAACCAATTGTCGACGCTGTTCAGTCTGGATCGTCCTCATCATCCTTCTTCATAACATTGGCGATTTCTCTTTTGATCATTATCATAACCTCATTAATCTATAATAAAGATTCTATACTTAACAGTGCACCACCAACATACTTAATCCTTGGACCTAAAAACAGTGGGAAAACAAATTTGTTTGAGTTGTTAACAAGTGAAGACAACAAACTTCCAACTTTAACAGTAAGTTCAATGGAACCAAATGAAGGTGAATTCAAACTTGGTCGTGATCATGCTAGACCTAGTGTTTTTAGATTCATTGATTTCCCAGGTAATGAAAAATTGAAAAGCTTGTTCCTATTCCCATTTTTGAAAGAGTCTAAAAACATCTACAGTTTGAAGGGTATCATATATTTAATCGATTCGGCTCAATTCAATGATGAGTATTGTAATTTGGTGGCAAAGGATCTAATAGAACTATTACCATACACTGAATCCATTCCAAATGGTATCGATTTTGGTGTCTTTTGTAATAAGTCAGATTTATTCACTAGTAAGAAGTCAGCTAAGATTAGAGAAATGCTTAAAAATGAAATTACAAAATTACACAAGATCAGTTTGAAGAATTTGAATGAGATCAGTGGTGGTCAAAGTGGACTAAACGATGAAAATAACGAAGAATCACAAAATGCTAACTCTTTGAAAGAAAACCTAGTTGCTAGTTTTGAAAACGGTGAGTTCAAATTTGAATTACTAGAAGGTAACTTTGATTTCCTTGAAGGTAATTTTTTCAAAGGTAAAATGGAAGGTTTGACTAGTTGGATTGATGAAAAAGCTTATAATTGATCCTTATATGTATATATGTATATATCTCTGTATAAACCTTTGTTTTAATAATACCAATTAATGACTTTACAATTAGTTTGATCTCTCAAATAATGAACCATTATTAAAAAGGCTGTGCACATAATTAAAATTACGACTATGTTTATTGTGTGTACAACAAATATTGGGTTTTGATCACACCGTATCGGTTATCTTATAGATGATGGAGATAAAGAAAAATGTTTGATTAACGGTTTATATTACTAATTTTGATGTATTATAGGTACTACACATTCATATAAAATAAAATACACGAATTGATTATCGCAAGATGTTTAAAACGGCAATCAGTGCAATTCCACTTGTTTTAACTCATTTGATCAACTATCAAGTTTCGGTTAAGATAATCCATCGTTTCTTGCTTCCATACTTGACATCCACTTCATCAACAACTACGACATCATGGGGGACGATAGTGGCCAATGAAAGACTGATAACATCATTGAATAATGATTTAACTGGTTTACAATTCAAATGCCAGTTGAATCATTTACCTGCTGAAGTTTCATCCAACAAGACAGATACATTGAAACCCAAATCAACAGCAGGACTTTTGAATTCCACTTCAACAACAGCAACAACAAGCGAGAGGGAAGAAGAGTTGGTTAATAGATTAAAGCAATTCTTGTTTAATATAACTATATCACTATCGTTACAAATTGTCTCACTTGTTTTCTTTGAGATTATTAAATTTGGTAATTCAAAAGCACGTAAACTAGATTGGTCCGCTACTTTAATCCTGTTGATTTTACTACTAGCGTATATTATACCAAGTTTGTTACTTACACATATAATTCTAAATTTCCCAATGAGGTTGAATTTTTCATTGAAAAAACGGTTCATTGCATTTTTATCAGCATTAGCCACTTGGACTATTGGTTTCAAAGGAATAAATGATATCATATTCTCATCAACTAGAAATAATTCAAAGGCTGAAATTGGTTTCATTCAAGAGGCATTAATGGAAATTACATTGTTTGGTATTACATGCTTAGCAGTTTTGAACGGTATGGGTACGATATCATCTCTTTTCTATACTTTTTTCAAAAAATACAAAATTGTCAAGAAAAACGATATTTCTAAACTTGTTGATACTTTGAAAACAACGGATAACTTGATTGTTTTGAGAAATGAGGAATTGGCTGCATTACCTTTATCTGCTAATAACAATGAACTTAAAAATGAAATAAAAGCTTTGAATCAAATGAGATTAGATTTAGTTGAAGACGTTTCATACTTAATCAAACACTACAAAATGCAAAAACATTCAAATACTTTGGGTGGGAAGTTTGGTAATGTTTATAAACTTTTATTTGCCTTTTTTTGTATTTATAAGATTATCAGTGTTTTGATTTTCAAATTACCATTCATTTTGTTGGATGAGTATTATTATGCAAAGCAAAACACTACAACTGCAGAAGATGAATTACCTGTTCCTTCAGTTGCATCCGACGCTTTGGCTGTTTCGTTAGCCAAATTAGTTATTAAATTTGGTAAAGAAGGTTATGATGTTGATGCGTTAGCTACCAATATTAGTTTGATTCTATCAATAGGTTTGTTTCTGTTGTCATTCCAAAGTGTCATTAACACCTTCCATAAATTTAAAAGATTCATTCCTTCAATAGATTTATCACCTAGTTCATCATCATCGGCAGCACACATTCACTCAAAACATAGAGCTTTTTCTTCTTCTTCTTCCTCATCGTCATCTTCAGGGTTGATTATAGAATTGGTCATCAGTGAACTGACAGGTATATATCTATTGGCAACAACGCTAATGATGAACGCACATACTTTATCTAACCATTTGGATCAGTTTGACTCTTTAGATCCAACAGCGCAACAACATTCGCAACAAGATACTTCGTCAATGGCAATAATGAATGGATCAAGTACTAATGGTGGAAATACGTCAAATTTCATGTTTATTGATGCATGGTTCGATAAATGTTTTGCAGTGAGTTGCTTGATCAGTTGTGTGGGTATGTTTTTGTTTGAGCAGCTGGAACGGTTTTATAGCGATTATTTTGATGACGATGACGATATTTACAGTGCAGTGTACGATGAAGAGGAGATGATCAGTAAGGAGAGCAGCAAGCTGTATTAGGTCACAATATACTAGATATAATTGTAAAACAAGGATCTGTAATCCCTTGTTTTAAAACAGGAAAAAAAAAACACTTTTACCCACTCGACGCGTCGACGACTCAAAAAGAAAAATAACAAATAAAAAAAAAACACGGAAAACAAAAACATTTAAAAGAAAAGTGAGGTGCTTTATTTTTGTCCTTTGCTTTTCTCATACTATAAAAAATAAATAAATATGCAAACCCGTTTTACTTTGCCTTTGTTCAACCAACATTTGTTCTATTTCCTATTATATACTGTCTTGATCCTCGTCATCCTGCATATTGATATATCTTCATTTCATCTATCAATAATATCAACTATTAATTATCATACATCTATCACTTTTCATCAGCCGAATATCCCAATTTATAGTTCCGTGACTTCGAAAAACCCGAGTTAGATCAAGTATAAATTAACATATTATCCACCATCATTATATAAATATCCATTTGATTTCGTGGTTCAGTATCTTATCATTTTCATAAAAATCACCCGCCATTGCTGCTCTAGTACAATATTGTTTATATCAACTAATAACCGTTCCACGGCTGCAAAAAAAAACTAGTACATCAACAGACCACTTTTTTTTCCCTAAAACATTTTTTTTAGCATTTTCCATTGTACAAGCTTATAATTTACAACTTTCATTTTCTTTTTCTTATAATTCATCTTAATATCAACCGTTTCAGTGATAATATAGTAGGAACTGAGAAACAAACAAATTATTCATATAATGCTATCCCCAAATTCCACTAATAAAATGGCCAGTCTTTTCTCACTGATTATAAATCCAGAAGACTTGGCTCAAATAGATTCGAAAATCAAACCTGCCGCATTTTACGTTACCAAACCAGAATTGATAACAGGATTACCGGATGGTATATTAGCTTTAATTGCACCAATTGTTGTTTATTGGGTTGTTTCAACGATATTCCATTTGATTGATGTTTATGAATTGGCTGAGAAATATAGAATCCACCCAAGTGAAGAAGTTTTGAGTAGAAATCAAGTTACTTTAGCTGTTGTTTTAAGAGATGTTGTTTTGCAACATATTATTCAAACAATTGTTGGTGGCGTTATCTATAAACTAGATCCAGTTCCAATGACTGGTTATGAAAATGCTGAAATTTGGGAATGGAAAAACAATTTCCCTATAGAGAATTTACCAAGTTGGATCTTTTATCTGTTTTACTGGTATGGAAAATCATTGTTAAAGATTTTTGTTGCGTTTATTTTGATAGATTCATGGCAATATATGCTACATAGAGCCATGCATGTGAATAAATGGTTATATAAGAGATTCCATTCAAGACATCATAGATTATATGTTCCGTATGCATTTGGTGCTTTATTCAATGATCCTGTTGAAGGGTTTTTATTGGATACTTTAGGTACTGGTATTGCTGGTTTCCTTACATTTTTGAGTCCAAGAGAAGCTACATTTTTGTATTCCTTTTCGACAATGAAAACCGTTGATGATCATTGTGGTTATGCATTCCCATACGATATTTTCCAAATTGTTTTCCCAAATAATTCAATTTATCATGATATTCACCATCAACATTTTGGTGTCAAATCTAATTTCTCACAACCATTCTTCACATTCTGGGATAAGTTGTTCAATACAACATACCATGGAATTGATGATTATAAAGAAGAACAAGAAAAGATTACTTTGGCAAAATATAAGCAATTCTTAAGTGATAGAAAATTGAAGAATAAACAACGTAGAGATGAAATGAACTCAAGAGAAAATGCTGTCAAGGGGAAAAAAGAAGAATAAATCATCTCTTCCTTTTATAAAAATAATAACAACAATTTTCATTTCCAACTTTTTTTCTCTATTCATTTTAATTCTAATTATTTTTAATGCCATTGATGCCCTTCTTAAACTCACAAACTCACACAATGTCTCTTAATTTTCTTTTTTTTTTACTTTAATCCAGCTGCCATGATGAATAGTTTTCTTCTTTTGTTTTTATCTTCATGAAGCAGTTGTCTGTTTATTTTTACTTGTCTCTGTTTTATATGTATTGATATATTTATTTTTTTATCGTTCATTAAGAATTGATATGGATCATTCTTCATCTTTTTTTTCTTGTTTCTATTTTTTTTCCATACAATTGCCTTTTACCTCATGGTATCTCCTGTCATTCTTTTTTTATATTATCTATGTGTTTTTTTTTTTTTTTTACTTCTATTGATATTTTTGATACATGGTGGCAGTTCACAACTATGATTTTATAAATAATACATAATATACATTTTATCCCCTTTATTGTTTTTTTGCTAGTTTTGCTGATATCAATCATTTACTTTTAATTTCCGGCTAATATTTCGAATAATTAATACATACAAATTAAAGGTATATAAATTTATGTAACGGATAAACGCTTAATAATTCATAAAGAATACAACACCAATGCTATAGTCCAAGTTTCTCTAATCCCCTTTAACAAACAAAATAAAAGGTAATAATATATACATGCAAATTTAAAACTAAGACAAAGCACTCTTTTTTCTATTTTCCTGCTAAACCGCTTTCTCAATTTTTTTTGTTCATTTTTCTTATAAATCAAATTAATTAACGGTCAATCTAGCAGCTTCATCTTCTTGTGGCAACTGTCCTTCTTCTTGTTGTTGTCCAAGTTGTTCTCTCAACTCTTTCAAACCTTGTTGGACTATTTCGCTCAAAACAACATATTTTTCTCTAGGACTAACAGGCTCCATTTCCACATGTTCAACAATATCTGTGTTCCAATGTTTATCATCACCTTTTCTCCACAATGAATCCCAGTAGATCTTTGTCTTACCTAGTTTCAATTCATCGATAACTAACGAAACATCACTAGCTGCTTCTTGTGCCCATGTTGGTCTGTATTGACCACTGTACCAAATTTGATGGTATTCGTTTCTCTTTCTCAAAGCTTCAGCTTCTTTACGTTTTGTAACTTGTCTCATGTATCTTAGTTCAACTAAACCATGGTATGCTTGAATGGCAGTTTGGTAGCTCTCAAATTGAACAACAGCCATTGGTCTCCAGATATCTCTTCTCTTGTTAGGTTTACGGTTTTCCCAATTTGGTCTGAAGAATTGTTGCTGTATTTGATATTCTGTTAAATGTGGTGTTTGTGAATATAGAACTTGACCAGATTCAATGTTTCTGAACAAGAAAACTTGTGGTGCAAAACCATTTGTTTTTAACCAACTTGAATTTCTGAATTTTGAAGCCATGTTTCTGATCTTACTTGTGATGTGTATATGTATTGACCTTGTATCAACTGTTTTATTTGTCTTGGGATATATAAAGTGTATAAGCTGACTTGATCAGAACGTTTATATTTTTTCACTTCTCTCTCCCTATAGATCTATCTATCTACAATCTGGAGGTTTAATCGCACTTGTTAAACTAACAAACGATTTTTTGGAAAATTTTGTTTTGTGAAGTGAGGGTGATTTATATGTACGACACTTTGACTGTTGTACATAGGTGCCTGTTCCCTTTCTAGTTTTTGCACCTTTTCATCTTTTTTTTTATTTTTTAGAAAGAACAAGTACAGTTTTGATATTCTTATAAGGATAAACAGTAGTATTAAAAATACAAATAACTAGTAAAAGAGGTATATAAAATGCTACAGGTTGGAAAGCAAAAAGTAATTTCTAACCAACCAGGCAGTTAAACAAACATCTAATGTATGAAACACAGTAAAGTATTTAAAAAAAAAGGGAAGGTGAGGGGGGAGGAACAAAAGCAAAGGGTTTCAAAACGAAAAGCAAATCAACAAACTAAACCAAGCAAACAAATGATTGTGTGTACCCAAAAAAACAAAAAGAAGAAAAATAATCCCATCTGTTTTTCTTTAAACATTCAAAACCAAAATCAATATCTTTCCAGAAGACATACCCACACAATTTATGATATAATAATAAAAAAAGGAAACATCCAAACACCAACAGATTGTTAAACACATAAATTACCCAAAACGAAAAAGCAAAATAAGACAGAAATATTAAACAAATGTATCAATTAGTAACAGGAAATCATTTGGCAGTTTGAGCTTGACCAGCTTGAGGAGATCCAACCCTCATTCCTGTATGAGGATTAACAATTTCTAAAATTTTCTTAACTCTTGGTGTGTTTGATCTAGGGCTACCAACTCTGTTGATTGGAGAAACTGGGTTCGTGGGAGTATTACCATTTCCAGCAACTTTAGAGTATAATGTTGGCTCATTCAGTGTCTCTGGACTTAAGGGAGAGGTTTGTGAGTTTGCTTCTGCATTTGGGGATGTTTGAGGACTAAACATTGATGATGTATAAGGGTTGAATTTATGGTTGATGCTGTTGTTGTTAGATAGTA
Source organism: Ogataea salicorniae (assembly GCA_030557545.1). Taxonomy (NCBI): domain Eukaryota; kingdom Fungi; phylum Ascomycota; class Pichiomycetes; order Pichiales; family Pichiaceae; genus Ogataea; species Ogataea salicorniae. The sequence goes on from JAKTPI010000112.1 coordinate 38,682, forward strand.
ATGACGAAATCTGTAGATTTGAACTGTTTGGAATTTCAGGGCAAAATTCAATGTCATCTTCTAATTCAAAACCCTTTGATGACATAAATCTTGCTCTTTGTAAAGTGTATAATGATGCAACTGATGACTGTGGTGAAGAGTTTGCTAATGATTGGTATGTTGATGAGGCTGATGAAGCTGTCGAGCTTGGTAATGAAGATGAGAAATTGTTGATAGTGTTCCCATTACTAGCTAAACTGCTGTATAAAGAACCTGGAGATTGGTTCATTGGACCCCTTTGAACGTTTAACGAAGAGTTGTAGGATAATGGAGAAGAAGCAGATGGACCTGTTTGAGGTCCATTTGATAATGCAGAAAGGTTTGAATTAAGTGAGTTGAATGAGGGTTGCGGTTGTGCAAGATTTTGTTGGGCAGCTGCATTTGCTAATAAGGACGCAAAAGAGCTTTGTTGTTGTTGTTGTTGCAGTTGCATTTGGTGTTGAGGGTTGGCGTTGAAATCACTCACCGGATAATTAGAATTGTTGTAATAACTCATGATTCATAAACTTAGAAAAATATATCAGGTTCTTTTCATTTATTTGAATAAGTGGATTTAAATGATGAAACAGATAGTTTAGTATAACTAGAGCATATATTTATTTAATGAAATATAATAAATAACTTTGTTATAAGAAAGGGAGTGCTAATATAATTATAGATCGATAGATATAATTATATATTATTGGGGTATAATTGTAGTGTATATGTTTTGATTAGCAGTGTAATGGAACTGACCTCAGATAGCGCCAATAGCAATGGATAAAACAATAATGGTTCTTTCAAAAGTGAAGGGTCGATATAATATTGTTTGGGGATAAGAGGAGGAGGAACATAAACAGTTTATTTTGAATCGAACAGAACAGGCTAATTGATGAAACCAATCTGAAGGTTAATCTCTGATTGAAGCAAAGATAGAAGAACTGCTAATAAATAGCGAAATGCAACAAACAAACAAGAAAAAGATGACTATTATGGCTGATGATAGTGGCACCACTAAGAGGAGGCTGGTGTGGCTAGGGAGAGAGGTTGGCTGGTCGATAAGAGAAAAGAACAAAAAGAGATAACGCCAAGTAAGCTAGTGTCACAACTAAAAAAATTACAAAATTGATCAAACCCAGGATCGAACTGGGGACGTTCTGCGTGTTAAGCAGATGCCATAACCAACTAGACCATCCGACCAATTTACTAATTTGTAACGTTCCCTCATCTCCAAAGCCCTTTTACAGCGATGTCTGTAAGGTCGACGTCGACTTCCTTCAGACTATTTCCTCATTCGGAAATTAGAGACTCCAAATTCCCTTATTGAGAATTTCCTTCGAGCTGTCGACAACTTCGTCAACACTCTACCCTCTACCTCCTACTATATATTTGTTTCTATTCTATCGGGAATTTGGAAATCATTTATAGCCATTTCTAGTATCCCTACCTCTTTATGGTATGAGTAGCACGGCTATCATACAAGGTAGTTCAGTCGCGGATACCTCCTCGGGCTTATTGAAATAGTATTAGCTACATACTAAGTAGTTCAATTTATTATTAACTTGATTAAGGTCTTGTGACTGTTTTTGGTAACACAAAATAATATTTTCCTATTAAAATCTTTTTATACGATTTTTAATATAAAACTCTCTCCCTTTTTCTAGAGGAGTTCCGTTTGTAACTTCTTTAGAAATAAGTTGGATATACAAGTCTATTTATGCAATTTTTCCATCTCAACACTTTAGTGGAAAATCTTCCACTAGCTCCTTCAATTTGGGCTCCTAACCTATGCAACTCTTAAACACTGAAATTATGACTTCGTCATTGTTGTGGCTTAGTTTATAAATACCACAAATTGTAATCATATACAGAGAATCACACTCTTAATGAAAGTGAGGTTCTGACAGTTACTTATTCTCGATGAAGATAGAAGATTATCAAATATTATATCAATTTTGATTTCAAATACTTTCTTAAATATTTAAGTAGTTTTAAATAACAATCGAATCATCACAAAGTATATGTGGTGGGTCGATAGTTATATAAAACTGATTGAACAAAAAAGTTGATACTTTATTTGATGATCCTTCTATCCAATCGATAGGAAAGGAATCTAAATAGAAATATGGGAAATACACAAATATATATAATAAAATCAAAAGAGAAACAATTCAAAAGATTCACCAATCAGAAGGTGAGTAATAAAAGGGTAATAACAAAAGGTAATAGATCGGGGATAAGGGTAAAAAGGAAAACGGAAATAAAGGATACAACGGAAGTCGGAAATAAAGGATACAACGGAAAACAGAGATAAGCAGATAAGTGGTAAAGTCCGACAGCAAGTAGTTGATTGGAGTAAGGATGAAAATGTAGGATAGATACCTTACATACAATTGTAAGGATTCCACCTCTTGATGCGACGCCGACCTCATTCGGACTGTTTCCTCTTGAGGCGACGCCGACCTTACAGCGATGCGACGCCTTCCTTATTAGGATATTTGTTTTTAGATTACTAAATTAGGAAATACTCTCGAGTTGTTGACAACGTCGTCAACACTCGACTTCTTACTATATATATTTGTTTATATTCCTTATTCCTATTTAGTTACTTATTCTATCGAT
>JAKTPI010000113.1:0-40952 GCA_030557545.1 Ogataea salicorniae
AGTTAAAGTAATACCAGATGATTATAACAATTGCTTGCATGCATCACAAGAGCCCATACACTTACTGAGATTTGTACATCAAATTTCGAAATCTGATCCTAATACCATAAATTTTTTCAATCACCAGGGAAGACTGTTATTTAAAATTTGCTTCGGTGATTTGAATGAATGGTATGGTCTAATAGACTTTAATTCAAATAGATAAACATTGATAGAGTAAAATTAATAAATCAAGAATATATGAACTTTTTTCAATGCATTTTACTTTCAACAATTCAGTGATCACCTATCCTTATATGGAATTTGTAAAAATTAATTGACGTGATCTTGACACGAGTATGGCATCTGTCAAAAGATTCAATCAATCATAATTTAGCATGGTAGGATGGCAAGGTATTCATCAAAACAGAATGTAGTAGCTGATTGTTCTTCTATTGAAACAGACTTTCATCAATTATTCCATTGATTAAATGCATTGTTTTCCGTTGATTTTGAGTGGTTAATAATGTCAACGCTACAATTATACGAAAACTCAAATATTATTCCGTAAATATATACTCTCCAAAATAGCCACTTTCCTTAAGGAATACAATTTGATCTTTTTTTTAGCTTTTTTAGTTATTTGATCAGTTATATCTATGGTTTCAAATCTATTGTAAAAAGTCACGCAATTAATTTCCGTAACGGCGGTAGAATTTGTCCATGTATCCATTTTAATACAGTTTAAATAAGAGTGTTTTTGAAACAAAGTAGAAATGAATAAAATGATGTTTATAAAATATAAAACGGAGCGATTCGGAAATAAAAAAGCAAATCGAATAACAGATTAATTGAGGGAAAAAAAATGTACAGAACTCAAAAAATCTAAACCAAAATTTACACAACATTAAGGTGTAATCAAACAAGGAAGAACCATATCTTTTGTAAGAAGTTTTTAGGAACTGGAGCAACGTATTCAGCAGCTTCCTTTTCACATTCTTCTAAACCAGTGATAACATCAATTTCTTCTGGTGGGGCAAATATTTTCCAGTTTTTAGTCCAGATAACATGGCCAGCATATAAAGCGAACATAATTGGTAAAGTGATGTAAGCAGCAAAGAAATCAGCAGTACTCCAGTCGAAGAAGACGGCGTAACCGTTAGTCAAACTGATAATAACAAAAAAGATGATAGAAGCCCAAGAACCAAAGATTTGGAGGTGTGGTCTGAAAACAACTCTGTCTCCCATACCGTGGTAGTCAATAGCCTTTCTGTATCTCAAGTAAGTAATGGAAACTGAGATCCATGATAAGAAACCAGAAACAGTAGCAATGTTAGATAACCAAGTGAAAACAACTGTAGAACCACTGGAAACGTTTAAGTAAGCTAATAAAGAAACAGTAGCAGTAACGCCAACAGCATAGTAAGGAACACCATCCTTGTTACAGATAGCAAAACACTTTGGAATACTACCATCTAGAGCCATTGAATGTAGGATTCTTGAAGCAGCAAAAGTGAAAGAGTTACCAGCAGAGTAAGCAGAAGTTAAAATAGCAGCATTGACGATATGGTTTAAAACCTTGATACCAGCGTTTTGAATACCAATGACGAATGGAGAGGCAGCGGCACCAGAAGAACCTTCGTTAATAGCAGACATTAATCTGTCATCTTCAGAACTGACGATAACACCAATGACTAAAGCACCAAGGAAGTAGAAGAGAATCAAACGATAAATGAATCTTGAAGCAGCCTTTGGTAAGTTAATTCTTGGAGCTTGAGCTTCAGATGCACAAGAAGCAACTAATTCAGGACCTAAAATGAAAGCGAAAGCGGATTTAATGATAGCAGTCCAACATGATAAAAATTTACCAGTGTTACCACTAGTTAAATGTTCATTGAATGGTCTTGGGTCGTTCCAGTAGTGGAAACCAAGGACACCATCTTGAGCTGGTCCACCACCAAAGAAGATGACAACACCAACAATAATTAAACCAACAATAGTGAGAACTTTAATAGAAGCAATCCAGAACTCAGTTTCACCGAACACTTTAACGGCTAATAAGTTGATAGCAACAGTACTGGCCCAGAAAATTGAAATCCAAATGGCAACATTTAAATCAGACCAGTACCTGATAACGAAAGCAGCAGCAGAAATTTCAGCAGGAACTAATAAAGCTTGAGCATAGAAAAGGTTTAAACCGACAACAAAGGCAAAACTCTTGTTACCAGTGTATCTTTCAGATAAAGCGTAAACGGTAGCTTGACCAGGGGCTGGAATATAACTGACCATTTCCCCTAATTGGTTCATGATGAACCAAACGAAAATACAAAGAACCATGTAACCTGTTAACAAAGCACCAGGACCACAAGTAGCTAAAGAACTACCAGTACCAACGAATAAACCAGTACCAATGGCACCACCTAAGGCAATCAACTGAACGTGACGAGATTTCAAACCTCTATGTGTAGCGTATTTGCCGGATTCAGATTCATTGTAGGAATCCATCTCATAGATTTCATCATTGGAAATTTCTCTTTGAGTAATAGATGAAGTTATTTTAACCTTACTTGTCGTTGGGGAAGTATAATCTGAAACCATTTTTGATTATTGATATTCAATAATGAATCAACTGATGAAAGAAGTGATGATTAAAAGAAAATTCTGGGGCAAAAAAAAATTATCTTTAGTTCAAAAATATACAGAGTACCAGTCTATATATATATATATAAATCTATATGCGAAGTAAAATGATGTCAAGATAAGTGGAGTAATATATCAACGTAGGTGATGCAAACGTAAAAAAAGAAAACTAACCGATCATGCATGTCTATTAAAAAGGGTACCATCAAGAGATAACAGTAAAGATCAGTCCTGTAGTAAGTTCAACTCCGGGCGGTTTGAATCGCTTGCGGCGCAGCAAAAAGATATCTGAAATACCAGATAACAGAGATAGAGCGAGAAACTTTTAAGGTAGGTGAGAGAGGCATGGCATAATTGGGCATTGATCTAGAATGAAATCGACGGAACTAACGAAAAGTGTAATAATGTTTTACTCATCAAATTTCTATTTGTTGTATGGGTTTTTTTTGGCTCCACTTGATCTAAAACTCTTGAGATTGATAGATAGGAGATATGGAGGCAAGTTTACTCTCTAGCCACCAAAGCAAACAATCAAAACAAATGCCTATAAAAATGGCAATAGATTGAAATAATTGATAACTGCCCCATGTTATTATTACACAAGCATAGATCGCTATTTGAATGACTCTAACTTGCAAAATGCCATCTTGAACAAAAGAATACGTAATAAAAAGTAATTAAAAAAAACCGTTTTCTTCAGGAGAAAAATGCAAAGAGCTTTGAGCCGCAAGACCAAAGCTAACTTAAAACAAAGGCTTCCGAAGGGCTTCGAAGAACAATAGAAATTAGAATTACAGGTTTTCATTGGTCAAAATAGCTGAGGTTTGACAGGGCATTCGGTCTACAATTTAATTGCCGCATTTTCATTTTATAGCGGATCAGTGAAAAGAGAAGGAATAAAAAAGGAAGCTGTGAGCGAGAACGCATTTCTCTTTTTCACTGGCGGCTTAAATTTGCACCAGCTCCGCTACGGAAAAAAGACAGATTTGCTTTAAGTAGAGTCCCGCCCAACGGAGAGAGACTACCTTGATGGACATCCATAATGACTATAAATAATTAACAGCCTATGACGAACCATAAACCAGGTTCTATAATGTAATAGAAAAATGTATAATTCTTATTGAACAGTGAAAACCTATAAACTTGATTAAACTTGATTAGAGAGAGAAGAGAACAACAAGAAGAACATAAAAAACTATGTGGTATAGAAAGTCTCAGAGTAAAAACACTTTCACCAACTTATATACCTTCAAGTACAGTGTAGCTCTGGGAAACTAACTTTCAGAAGCTAAATCTGTACGCTCAACGAAACTTTCAGAATCTACCGCGCCACACCTTACACATGCGCCGCATGCGCCTCATCTGACATAAGTAATTTTGTATCACACAGATGATATCACAACAGAATCAAGATATCAAAAACCTCAATTCACAAGACAGGCGCTAGCTATAAAGCCATTTCCAACCAAGTCAATGTGACCTTCAAATCTTGCTGGCTCTGGTTTGAACTAGGTTACTACTTTTTATCTCCTTTTCAAGAAGCAATGAAAAAAAAAATACAAACTGACACTTTGTGAAGGGTCTTTTGACTTTTGAGCAATAGACCAAAAGACCCACCCACAAACAGTCTTCGAGCCGCCCACCCGAACTACATTACCCCCCCCCCCCCCCAAGAAAAATTAAAAACGTTCCTGCGAGTAAAATGAGATGAGACAAAAACGTTATGGCCTAGTTGTTTTGATTACTCAAGTTTCATGAAGTAGCTTCTCACACATTACACAACTTGTATAACAACCATTTGTCGATTCAAGGCATCATATCGATTGTTATGTTATATATTATGTAATTTCTAGTTTCTAACTTTTTATAAAAATTGATCGTCATCAGTATATTAAAAAAAAAATAGAAACCTACACACTCAAGTTACTCTTTTCGTTTTGAGGTGATATTATACATCAAAACGTCTCCTAGTCTTGTTATAGCAAACCTATGTATAAAAGTATTCCGGAATTGCAATCTTACAATAAAAAAAAACAACAATAATAATAATGGTTTTGTTTTCAGCCCTAAAAAAGCACCCCAAATTAGCATATTTTCAATTCTTAGAAACCACCCACCCACCCACCGTAATAAGTATTAACCAAACAAAACCACCACCACCAACACACCACACACACAAACACACACACAGAAAAATAGGGGATAAAGCTCCGCTTGCTCCTCTCCACTCATCCCTCCACCTCGCACCCCCCTAGATTAAAACACAGCGGAACGCCTCTCGGTGTGCCATCCACCATCCACCATCCACACAATTCATCATACCCGACCCCTCATTTCATTTTACAAAAACGAGTGAGATTGTCTTAGACTTTCGGTCTCGGAATGATTAATCCTTTGACCCTTGAATCTTTTGAAATAAGAATCATTTACAAGACGATTCACAAGAAAGTTGACAGACAGACAGATTGGAAAAAAAAAAAGAATTGAAACTAGCCAGTCCCGGGTTATCCATATTATCAGTTTTAGGTAAAACCCATTATAGTAATTTGAAGTTCAACGTTGGTGAACTTTTTTTTTTCTTGCTCCTATTGCAATGTGGGGAAACTATACTATGTGTAGTATGGATGGATGGAAATATTGAATTATGGATGGACGCTTTAATAGTAGTATTAATTGCATCTCCTCGTTTTTACCCAATAAGTATGTAGATATTACAGGAGCATATGGCTATATAGCTAGTTAATTTATGTAATTTACTCGGCTGTATGAGATGATTGTTTTTTTTTTTCTATTGTTACAATGATATGTTTTCAACAACCCAAACAGATACATCACCACTACACCCAACAGCATACTAATCAGTGATTGTAGCGAAGCATATCTTACAAGTTCTCTATTATCGTTTACTTTTTGTTCAATCTCAGGGTCCAAAAAGCAGCAGTTTAGACCATCCTGAAGATGTGTTGTCAAGTAAACTGTTGATCTATATGTACTCACATTATTATATTTCAACCACACAAGTTGTTATCAATTGTATATACATATAGATTCATTTGAAAGCCAAGTAGTGTAAGTCATGAGATAATCGTGGTGCGCCAATCCAAACACTATACCATTTAATCTATAATCGATGCTCCGGCTCTTTGGGACACAAGCGAGCTATGACTGCCAAACCATTTTATTCATTTAATTCGAGTGACTGTATAATTCGCACTACCCCTCATTAACTCCATCTACTTTTAACCCCAGATTTTCATATTGTTGAGCAATTTGTATGTTTCCGTTGAACCTTTTTTGTAACCTCCTATATAAAGATCCTTTCAATTCCCTTTTTTTTCGATTCTTCTTTAATTCCAGACTTTGTTTTAGATCTGTAAAAAAAAAACGATAATTAATCAACAAACGATTATTGATTGTATTTCTTTGTAATTAATAGAAAACATCAGATAAAAGGTACGTCAAATTTTTATTCCCCCCCCCCTCTTCCCCTCAATTTTAAGTAATTTATCCCTTTCGGCCACCGAAATACTAACATACACCTTTTTTTATATATAGTTGATATTTGATATAGAAACTCGGTATTAATAACAAAAAAGTAATAATGGGTGAAAAAAAACCACTTGAAAATGAGCATTTAATGCACAATGAAGCAGTTGCTCCAACTTCTGGATTCTTGAAAAGACATCCTTCCAAACCTTATTTAACCTCAATGGACCAATATGAAAAAATGTACAAGGAATCAATTGAACAACCAGCTCAATTCTTTGGTAAATTGGCTAAAGAAAACTTAACTTGGTCAAAAGAATTCACTGTTGCTAAAGTTCCAGAAGCTCCACATTTTTCAGATAACAATGGTGAAGCTTCAGCTTGGTTTGTTGATGGTGAATTGAACGCCTCCTACAACTGTGTTGATAGATGGGCGATCAAGAATCCAAACAAGACTGCTATTATCTATGAAGCTGATGAAGTTAATGAAGGTAGATTAATCACTTATGGCGAACTATTGAAAGATGTTTGTAAAGTTGCACAAGTTTTAACCAGCATGGGTGTTAAGAAAGGTGATACCGTTGCAGTTTACTTGCCAATGATTCCTGAAGCTATTGTCACTCTATTGGCAATTGTTAGAATTGGTGCTGTTCACTCTGTTGTCTTTGCCGGTTTCTCATCTGGTTCTTTAAGAGATAGAATTAACGATGCCGACTCTAAAGTTGTTATCACCACTGATGAATCCAAGAGAGGTGGTAAGGTCATTGAAACCAAGAAAATTGTTGATGATGCTCTACTTACCTGTCCACAAGTTAAGAATGTTTTAGTTTTCAAGAGAACTGGTAACGAACACATTCCTTGGACTGAAGGTAGAGATCAATGGTGGCACGAAGAAGTTGTTAAGTATCCATCCTACTCCCCACCAACCCCAATGTCTTCTGAAGATACTTTATTCTTACTATATACTTCTGGTTCCACTGGTAAACCAAAGGGTATTCAACATTCAACTGCTGGTTATTTGTTAGGCACTTTGTTGACTACCAAATACGTCTTTGATGTTCATCCTGAAGATACGCTATTCACCGCTGGTGATGTCGGTTGGATTACAGGTCACTCCTACGTTGTTTACGGTCCATTGTTGAACGGTGCTACAACAGTTGTCTTTGAAGGTACTCCAGCCTATCCAAACTATTCTAGGTATTGGGAAATTGTTGACAAGTACAAGGTTACTCAATTCTATGTTGCCCCAACTGCTTTAAGATTGTTGAAAAGAGCTGGTGAATCATACATTGAAAAGTACTCTTTGGAATCTCTCAGAGTTTTAGGTTCTGTCGGTGAACCAATTGCCAAGGACGTTTGGGAATGGTACGACACTTATATCGGTAGAGGTCAAGCTCATATTTGTGATACTTACTGGCAAACAGAATCAGGTTCTCATCTGATTTGTCCACTGGCTGGTATTACTCCAACTAAGCCAGGTTCTGCTTCATTCCCATTCTTTGGTATCGAACCTGCCATCATTGATCCAGTTACTGGTGTTGAATTGGAAGGTAACGAAGTTGAAGGTGTCTTAGGTATTAAAACCTCATGGCCATCAATGGCTAGAACCATTTGGGGTGATTACAAGAGATATTTGGAAACTTATTTGAACCCATACCATGGTTACTACTTCTCTGGTGATGGTGCAGCAAGGGATAAGGACGGTTTCTACTGGATTTTGGGAAGAGTTGACGATGTCGTTAATGTTTCTGGTCACAGACTATCAACTGCTGAAATTGAAGCTGCTTTGATTGAACATAGCATTGTTGCTGAATCAGCTGTTGTTGGTTTCCCAGATGAATTAACCGGTTCTTCAGTTGCTGCTTTCGTTGCATTAAAGAACAAGAATGTTGAAGATCCGGCTGCCATTAGAAAGGAATTGATCTTGACTGTTCGTAAAGAAATTGGTCCATTTGCAGCACCAAAGTTAGTTTTGTTGGTTGATGATTTACCAAAGACTAGATCTGGTAAGATTATGAGAAGAATTTTAAGAAAGATTTTGGCTGGTGAAGAAGATCAATTGGGTGATATTTCAACATTAAGTAACCCACAAGTTGTCCAACATATTATTGATACTGTCAAGAGTAAATAAATGTGGTTGATTTATCATGTCTTATTTTACTTATATAACTTTACATATATCATTGATTGATATAAAATGATTGAACTTATTTATTTTAACTAATTATTTGCATTTTTTTTTGTACAGTGTCATTTTTCATATTGCTTGATTGTATATGTTGTTTGTTGTCTATACTTTGTGTTCTTCTTTGTCATGGATGTATTTTGAACTATACGACTGTGATGTCTATTTTACTTTACTTTACTTTACCCCCTTTTCCTTCTCCTCTCCTTTTCCCAGTCAAAAGCAAAAAAAAAACTCTGGCTTTTTTCCAATAAGCTTTAACTATTTATATTTTTTATTTATTATATTGATTATATCTCTTTTTTGTTTCTTTGTTCTACATATATATTTATTTACGGGTTAATTAAATTGATTGCTTTTTCTAAAACTTCGAACTAAATTTATTAAGTATTTTGCAGAAGGTGATTAGTGAGTGATGTATGTAGTGTATATACTATATTAATCTTGGCTTTTGGAGGCTTGAATGAATCTGTCCAATCAACTACTACCGACTGCGCATTATACATTTTGCTGGGCAGTTAATACTATTTAGTAAGTGCTGTATATATATCTTAAAAACACATTAAGAGTATATCAGATGTAAAACAAGATCCTTTATATATTAGATAAAATTGAATCAAAAAAAAAAAAGAAAAACACATTCATCTGACATGATGTGAACAATTAAAGAAAGACACACAACAAACACAAGAGAAGCTGCTGTGCTGTTGGTAGGTGAAATACGGAAACGAAGGAGATCCTGAAAAGAAACAAAACGCGGTTTATAATTCAATCTAATTCTCCTCTGCACGCCTTTTCAGCCCATTTTCTATTATTAGCCTCTTTTTTTTTGCTTTCTTCTTTCAAGGAAAAAGAGAAGACAAAGCTATAGACTGTTAGTGGGAGTAAATCTAATCTGGCTTGATCTGTTCTTGTTCTGTTCTGAAATAGTTGAACCCCCCACTTGTTTTATCACTTTACTTCTATTAGCTGCAATATATTGTATCAATCAAACATTAGGCTTATATTCATTTGCTATATCACTCACTCACAATCTTATAAACAACAGAGTCCTGATATTATACATCACGTTTTTAATCAGAAATTTGGACTTCGAAGTTTACTAAATCATCTGTTGTTTGTTTTTGTTCTTTTTGCCCTGTATACACACTTATACTTAATCAAGATAGCTTCATTGCATCCATTGCATTTCATTTGATTCTTAATATTTTCATTTTTTAATTAGAAAACTAGATTGGCTAGTGTTTATTTGTCCCTTTCTCTTTTACTACTGATCAATCAATATACGTTTTAGGCTTAGTAGATTATTTTATTGGACTGTGTTTTTTTTTTTTTTTTTGCTTTGCGTTAATTAAATTCATCTAAGAATTTGAAACTACATATACAACCAAATTCAACTATTTATCCATCAAGTTGTATATAACTTCAACAAGTGACCCCTTTTTTCCATCTATTATCATTCGAAAGCTTTAAAGAGAATACACATATATACATACAACACAAGATGAAGTTTTTAAACCAGTTTTTGTTGATATCCTCCATAATATCCCGATGTGTTCAATCAAGACAACTTCAAGCAAACTCTTTAGTTACTTGTATGTCTAATTCTCAAATTGATCCAACATACTTCAATGTCGTTCTTGATCCAGATTCAAGTTCAATTAGATACGATTTATCCCTTACTACCGAAGTCAGCGGTTATATCTTTGCAGACATTGTTGTTTATGCCTATGGTTTCCAAGTCATCACTGAGAACATTGATTTCTGTGACATTGGTTGGAGGCAATTTTGTCCAATTTATCCGGGTTCTATGACCATCGATTCCATTCAATATATCGATAGAGACTATATTGACATGATTCCTGGTATTGGCTTTACTTTCCCTGATCTTGATGCTCTGGTCAGAGTCATTATTAGAGATAGTGACGGAAACCAAGTTGGTTGTATCCAAGCCGGTTTCTCAAACGGTAACACCGTCTCCCATGTCGGTGTCAAATGGGCTACAGCTGTTATTGCAGGTATCGGTCTATTGGCTTCTGCCATTCTATCTGCTTTTGGTAATTCTTCTTCAGCTTCAAGAGTCTCAGCTAATGCAGTTTCTTTATTCGTTTACTTCCAAAGTGTTGTTATTATCTCTATGCTTCACGTTCAAGAAGTTCCTCCAATTGTTACCGCTTGGACTGAAAATTTAGCATGGTCAATGGGTTTAATTAGAGTTGAATTTATGCAAAAAATCTTTAGATGGTATGTTCAAGCCACTGGTGGTACTCCAACTCAATATTTAACAAATTCAGAAACTTCAGTTTTAGTCCAAAGATCGATCGAGTACGGTAAAGGCATGGTTAAAAATATCATTCCATTCTATCCACTTTTGAACTATTTCTTTCCTTCAATCATGGGAGGTCAAAACGGTAAACCTGATCAAGATTCACTTGTTAGTTACTCGCACCATGAAAAGAGAACTGTTGATCTTTACAACTTACAAGATGACGAATATTTGAGAATTCTCAGAGGTATTGAAAGAGTTGGTTATCAAGCTGAAATTGAACCAACTGCAATTGTTGCCACTGGTTTCACTTTCTTCGCCATTTGTTTATACGTTTTAATTGGTCTTTTCTTCATTGCCAAAACTACACATGCATTATGTACAAGAAACGGTTGGTTAAAGAACAAAAATCTTGATTTGAATAGAAACTGGAGGGTTGTTTTGAAAGGTATTCTACAAAGATACATTTACATTGGGTTCACGCAATTGACAATTCTATCATTATGGGAATTCAGTGTACATGATTCACCTGCCATTGTCGTTTTAGCTGTCTTCTTCTTACTATTCAGTCTGGGTATCATGGGTTGGGCTTGTTACAGAACAATGAAATTCGGTTCCATCTCCGTTCAAACTCACAATAACGCTGCTGCCATCTTATACGGTGATCCAAATGTTCTAACTAGATATGGTTTCTTTTACACAATGTACAACGCCAATAAATACTGGTGGGGTGCTGTTACTATCATTTACACCTTTATCAAAGCTTTGTTTGTTTCATTGGCTCAAAGATCAGGTAAGACACAAGCATTGGTGATTTTTATTTTGGATCTAGCTTACACCATTTATTTAATCATTGAAAAACCATACTTAGACAAACCAACAAACATTGTCAACATTTTGATGTGTGTTGTTAATACTCTTAACTCATTCTTCTTTTTATTCTTTTCAAACTTGTTTGGCCAACCGGCTGCAGTTGGCTCCGTTATGGGTTTGATTTTCTTTGTTTTGAACGCTGTCTTCTCATTAGTTTTGTTGGTCATGGTTATCGTCTATGCTTTGATTGCTTGTTTCAGTAAGAACCCTGATGCCAGATTCTCTCCTACTAAAGATGATAGAACTTCTTTCCAAAAAAAGGGTGAAAGTGCTGAAATTCCTGAAGGTGCCCAAGAATTGTTTGAGTTGGGTATCGTTGCTAAAGATCATCAAGACAATTGGGCTGGTGAAATGTACAAGTTGAAAGACATGGTTGATTTATCTCAAAGTGACAGTATTGATGATGAAAAAGACAAACCATTGAAACTCACTCAAGAAGAAGAACAATCATTTGGATCTAAATTGATGCATAAATTAACAGGCGGAAAATCATTACTACGTAGAAATAAATCAACTGCTAACAAATCCGTCATTGACGAACAATCACCAGATTTCACTGCAACAGCAGGACGTTCATTGGATCCAAAGACATCATCATCACCAGATTCATTAGTGATAGCGACTCAACAAAAAGAACAACAGTCGGATGATTCTTATAAATCTTTTGGTAATGATACATTAGCATCATTGAATAAATTATCTCAACCACAATTCCATCAAAGAAAAGAGTCAAGCACTCCTATTATCAATCAGCAAGATTCTGGGTTTGCTAATCATCAACAATACCCAAGCTTCGGTGGAAATTCCGAATATAGCTTGTATCAAAATGAATCTACACAACCTACACAACCTGCTGCCGTTTACGGAAATACTAGCGGTGCTGGTAACAGTAACAGTGAATTTGTCTTCCATGGTGATAATAATGCCGATGATGTTGATTCTAGAGATGAACCTCGTAGATATGCTTACCTATAAAGGTAATTTATCTTACCCTTGATGTATTTTGATTTTGATTTTGATTTTGTCTGTTTTTTTTTTCTTTTCTTGTCTTTGGAAATGTATGTTAATTGTTGGTTGTTTGTATTTTTAGCTGTGCTTTTTCTTTGCCACTTTTCGTTTATTTTTTTATTTTGTTGTTGTTGTTACTTGCTTTTATGTTTTTATTGTAATTTTTTAAATAATATCACTGTTATTAAATAGTTTTCTTTTCTTCTCCAGACGTTTTTTATGGTTTTTATTTTATTTAGTTATTTATCAATATTTTATTTTGTCGATTTTCCAGTTTATAATACAAAAAGGATGTATTCTCTTTATTAAAAAATTGTAACGTTACAAACAGTATTAGTTATTGGTTAATTGGGAAAAAAAAAGATAGTAAATTTAGTTATTATTAATATTATACATAATATAAAAAGCGGAAAAGCGGAAATAAAAAACATCAAGAATGAATCATTCCTTCAAAACATATACATAGTCAAAGGGAAGAAAAATATATAACTGCAAAAAAAAATATAAAAAAGAAGATAGAAGCAAACAAATGCCACCTTTTTTTTTTCTTTTAATTTTAATCTTCTCTCCTATACAACATATATATAATAAGACTCTCCCATTTTGTTATTTTCTTATATCTTTATATAATTGGCAACAAAAAAACGTAAAAACACTCTTAGATCAATAAAGTTTCAATCTTATCCTTGATAGCATAAATTTGAGTCTTGATAGCAGAAGCATCGTTAGTGGTAACAGAAGCAGCAATGACTGGTCTAGAAACACCACAAGCTCTACCTAAAGCGGTCTTTGATGGAACAAAAACGTACGGAACGTTCTTATCTTCACAAAGTAATGGCAAGTGTAACAAGATTTCAATTGGTTCAGTATCAGCAGCCATGATAATGAATTCGGAAATACCTCTGTTTAAAGTCTTGGTGGTTTCGTTAGCACCCTTCTTGATTTGTCTCAAGTTTTGTGATTGTTGAACAACGTCTAAGATTTGTTGAGTTAAAGCTGAATCAGCTAATGGGAAGGCCTTTGGGTTTGGAGCGGACATTTTTGTTGTTGATTGGTTGGTTTATAAAATAAAGGTTCCTTGCAATTTGTAAGTACGTAAATAAAGAAGCTCGCCCTTGATTTTGTTAATTGTTTATTCAAGATCAGAATTAGAAAGAACAGGAAGGGAGGAACAAGAGAAAGATAAAATGACTTTTAGAAAATTCATTCATCTTGTTAAAAGACAAAGAAAATTATCTAAAAAAGAAGGAAAAAAAAAAATTTCTCTCTGAAAAGTCGTGTGGTAATTAACAAAAAGTGGAGTCGAAAAAAATGGAGTCGATCGGCGCAAAGAAGTGGTTTTTCTTTCAGTTTTCATCAGCCACATGAGTGGTGTGCAAAAATACTCAAAATACTTATACTCATATATAAATACAAACGTGGCTGTGTGTGTTTATATATAAGGTTACGCAGCCCCCGCCACACCAACATTTCGTTCGCCAAAGAGATTCAAATGAAGCAGCCAAAAACAGACAAAGCAAAAAACTGGTTGCACTGTGTAGCATGGTTCTGTTCATTTTTAATTAGACCTTATATATTTATTATATTAAGCACCTTAACTTGTTCAATTCAATTCGATATAGTTTTTTTTTTCTCTAATTCAATTGCATTGCATCTTCCTCTTATTATAAAAAAAAACATTTATTAATATATCCACAATGTCTGATTTATGGTAAGTTTCCAAAAACAATCTTGAATCAAAAGTTTTTTCTAAGACTGATACGATTAAATGATGCAGCACTTTTTGTGTTCTTTAATTTTCAAAATTCAATTTAACTTTGAATGACCATTAGTCGGTTAACATATACTACAGTAAGACAACTTATTTGAAAGGACTGTTATCCTGTTTGTTATCAATTGAGATGTCGTTAATTTCACTTTCAAACACTTGTTATCTATTCATCTATTCATAAAGGCGCTGATGATCAGTGATCCATCAATCTATCAATCCTAACCCTAAGACTCTTATTTTTACATGTTTTTCTTTAGATACTAACAACTTAATCACAACAAACCACATATATATTTATTACAGCCCAGTTTACGCTCCATTCTTTGGTTCCATGGGATGTGCCGCTGCCATCATCTTCACATGTTTCGGTGCCTCTTACGGTACTGCTAAGTCCGGTGTTGGTATTTGTGCCACCTGTGTCTTAAGACCAGATTTATTAATTAAGAACACCGTTCCAGTTATTATGGCTGGTATTATTGCCATTTACGGGTTGGTTGTCTCTGTTTTGATTTCATCATCATTAAAGCAACAACAAGCTCTATATACCGGTTTCATCCAATTAGGTGCCGGTTTGTCAGTTGGTTTGTCCGGTTTAGCTGCCGGTTTCGCCATTGGTATTGTTGGTGATGCTGGTGTTAGAGGTACTGCTCAACAACCAAGATTATTCGTTGGTATGATCTTAATCTTGATTTTCGCTGAAGTTTTAGGTTTGTACGGTTTAATTGTTGCTTTACTATTAAACTCAAGAGCTAACCAAGATGTTACTTGTTAAACAATATTTTAAATTATTAATTTACTTTAAAAGAAAAACGAGAAGTTTCAAAACCTCTCAAAAAAAAGTTCATATATATATAAATATATGGTTTCCAATGAATATTTTTGAATTATCTATAAATAAAAATTTCAAATTGTTCAATCTTTTTTTTTGGAAATTTCATCAATATCAATTACAACAACGTCAACGCCTCTTTCTTTACCTTCATCATTTTTTTCTTACCACTACTACTATTACAAGATCAGAAATTTAAGAAAAAAAAAGTTACATATTTTCAATCAATCTATCTCATCAAATTGTGAGAGATTCATTCTTCTCTATTTTGTTTATGCGTGTGAGAGAGAGTTTTTTTTTTGACCTCCTTTCTATTATTATTATTACTACTTGTTCAATTCAAAATTACAATCCTTGTGTTTGTTTAATTTTGGTTCTTGTTTGTTTGTTTGTTTTTTGTTTTTATAGTGTTCCTCCCTCTTTTTTTCTAGTGTTCTTTATTATTATTACTGTTACTGATTACTTATTCTTTCTTATTATTATTTTATATATATAAAAATTAAAATCTAATAAGTGATATCATTATTACTACTCCTACCATGCGTGTATACTATGCTATACTATACTATGAAATAAAATAAAATAACATTGAACACGATTCTTTGATAATCTGCAAAATAAAAATAAAAATCTATAAGTTTGGATCATCTTTTAAACACCAATTCAAATCGTTTGGAAATTCATCCCATTTCATCTGTAATTTGAATTTTTTGTTACATTCACTGACAAAGCAGTTATACCTAACCTCACCCGTTTTAGCATCGATTAGATTCTCATTGGTTAATATCATAACATCTTGATCTTCATTGTCATAATCATTTTCTCGATGACCACTTTCATTTCCAACATCAATTTCTTGATAAATTAGTTCAATTAAAGGCTGGTAAATAGTGGGAATGTTTTTGGGTTTGTAATCTTTAATGAATCTAATCCTCCATAAAACTGACCAGTGAAGTTTAATAACTTTGGGTAAATTTCTGTAATGACCTAAGTTCGGATAATAGATTCTTCTCCATTTACCAACTTTATTTTCAACAAAATAACCGACAGGTAGAATTTCCACTATCCACCATCCAAATGATTTCTTGAATGGATCATCTCCTCTACAGTCAAACCTCAAAACTGGTTCTTCGGGTAATTTTGTAGAATGTTTTGGGGTTTCAAAAAGGCCGCTTATGCGGTGACCATTTGGACTTTCGTCCTCTTCTTCTTCTTCTTCTTCTTCACTTGCTGCTGATGAACGATGATTATTGGTTGAAATCATGTGGTTAAATTGACAGACTTCATCATCCATAGTTTTCCTCAAGATACTCCTTTTATCCAAATGATTAAAAGGCATATCCCTAAGCAAACATAAAGCGTCATGATGACAGGACAATAAACTATCCAAGTTTGTAAATTTATCACAGAACTCATTGATTGAACCGGCTTTAAATTTAACGCCAAACTCAATTGCTGATGACAAAATCCATCTTAAAGGTATATTTGATACTGCATGTCCATCCAAATCACTTGGCCAACCTCCTCCAACGTCACAATGATCACCAGGAAACCAAACTTCTAACATATCGATTGATGTTTGATCTTTCAATTTCAAGTTGTTTATCAATTGAGTTGATTCATCATCTTCATCAACACAGTAATCTTTGAATAATGACGGTGTATAGGAATGTGTCAAGAATAAATTTTGTTTGAATTTAGCCCTTCTCTCATCAACGCTCACTGCATGTCTAATATGTTTAACGTGATAAGTGATAGAAGTAAATGGGAACATTCTATCCCTGAAAATCCCACATGAGTTAACAGAATCCCATAGTCCCATGAATTCAATCTTCACTTTATCTCTACAAAACGTTTTCTTAAAATCAATCGTTATATTATCGGTATAATCCAATCCATTTGTAGGTTGACCTTTCAGTTCCCATTTTTTATAAATTTCCCAAGCTGTAGTCACCATAACTTCCAAACCTTTATTTAACAAACCAATTCTTTCAATCATGCCTGATAATATTCTACCGATGAATGAACCTCTACTGAAACCGAAAATGTAAATTTTATCACCATCGTTGTAAAACCTCATTAAATAGGTATAGGCTTCAATAACATGATAATCCATTGAGTTAGCAACACATTCATCAACAAAGGATTGAAAGTCTTCTAGTTTGGATTTAATAACCCCTCCATCTCCAATATTATCAAATCCTGTTCTAATATCGTTACCAATTCCGGCTATAAGCTCACAATCACCACACAAAAAGGAAAAAAATTCGAGATAGGGAATGTTAGCAAATTTTGTAACCTTAATCTTATTTGTATGTATTTATTCATTTGTTTATCTCTGTTTGTATTATGAAAAGTAAGTGTCTCTAAAGATACTGGTTGTTGAAAAATAAAAACAATATTCTTTACTTACGTTGATAATAACACATTTGTAAATCAGACTCTTTATCTAACATCTTGTACAGTTTAAGTATGTTGGTTGCTGCCTGTTTATTAAAGTTGTTTGCAGTTCCATCAAAACAAAGGATAATACTTTTAGGTATATATTGGCCATTTGCATGTGCGCGCATTTTTTCAACTTATGTATAATAATTGTTGTCTTTGTCAAGTTGATGGTTATTAATTATGATTGTATATTTTGTTTTTCATTAATTAAATGGAAAGTTAAAAGGGAGAAAAGAAGGAAGAACAAAAGATCTAAAAGGGGAAACAAAAAAAGGGCGAAAAGAATTTTTTTTGTTTTCCCTCTTTGATAACATTTATAAAAGTCTCTTTGCCAAATTTACATGTCAATGTTCATATACTCTTCACCCGAACTTTTGCCAACCAACTGCATCATCTTAATTTTAATCATCTTGAGTTTGTTAGAAAGACCACACATCAAACTCCAAACTTTTTCAAAGATTATTTCATCAGAGTTATTGATAAACATATCACCGTGTTTCAAATTATGTAAATAAATTTCAAATTTGATTAAATCTTTACGAGTAATTAAACCACATAGTTTCCCATTATCTTCAATTGCAATAAGTCTTGGACCTAATTTCAAAAAAATATCAAGAATAGAATAAATCGCCGTGTTTATATTGCTTTTGAAAACTTGGAACTTGACATATTTCTCAAAACTAAATGACAATGATTCATCTTCAGTCGTATCATTAGCCTTTGAATTGTTTTCACATTTCATCAGCTCTGATATCTTCTTATTGGATACAAAAGTAATCTTAGACTCTAGTGAAAATCCACTCATTTTTTTGAACCCAGCCAAACCATGAATTATATCGATTCTATTGACATATCCCAGCATAACTGCATCAACACCATTACTTTCAAATTTCACAACAGGAAAGGATTTAAAACTGGTATCAGCCAATAACACCTCAATATCTTGATAAGTTAACCCACTAACTGGAACTGAAACAATTTGATCGGTCATTGCATCCAAAATCTTACAATTATCAAAATCGTAATCTTCTTTAGCATCAATGAACGGCAATCCATTGAACTTAATCATTTGATCGGCAATACCACCACATCCATTTCCAAAATTATCGTTTATTATCTTAGTGACACCAACAACTATCATAGTTGGAATGATATACTTGATTGCACCTGTTAATTCAAACATGATAACAACAACAGTTAACGTCAAATGAGTTATACCACTCAATGTAGCTGCTGCACCCAAGAATGCATACGTTCCTGAAATGATACAATTTGTAGTCGTACTGTTCGTTGTTGAATCTATAACACAAGGACTGAACGATTCAACTATCAAACCAATTGCTCTACCAAAAGTGGCACCTGCTGCCATTGATGGAACAAAAATACCACATGGAACTTTACAGCCATAAGAAATTATAACTAGTACCATTCGCAATAACGTTGCATAGATCAAACTGAAAAAGAATTTTGTCTTTGATGAAGCTTCTGTTTTGCTACATAGGTTATGGTCGAAACCGGATCCACATTCGTGGAACAAAATTTCCATTGATTCTGTCATATCCAATCTAATAAATTCACTGAAATATCCAATCATTGAGGTTAACAAACATAAGTAAAAAACTTCCCTTATTGCATGATTGGATAAATATCGTTGTCTGAATGCAACAACTTTGATATTGAATTTAGATATTAATATGCCGTAGATACCACCAAATACACCCAAAATAATGAAAAATGGAACCTCAAAATACTTCCAATTGGAATCGTATTTAACTTCAAACATAACAATCTGTCCAGTTCTGAATGGATTCATTGCTGATAGTGTACCTGTTGCCACCAATGCACAATAGTAACTTTTCCAAATTGTGCTTAATTTAAAATTAGATGTAATTTCTTCAATGGAAAATAGCACCCCACCGATTGGAGAACCAAATGCAACTGCAACACCTGCTGCTGAAGCAGCTGTTAAAAACTGTGATAAATTAGAATAACTTTTCCCAAACTTCTTGAATAATTTGGGTATAACGTTCCCAACACAAGCAGCGTAATGAACAGATGGACCTTCTTTACCAACTGATAAACCTGATGCAATAGTCAATGGCAATGCAATACTTTTAATTAATAACGTCCACCAACCAAGAAACCCATCCATAACAAAACCAGACACAATACATTTCACTTCGGAAATACCTGAACCTGCAGCGGTTGGGGCATAGAATTTACATAAAACAGCAGCTATTAAACCAAACAAGATACTGAAAAGAATAAATATGAAATATTCAAAGATGGATAATGGGGACCATGGTGTCCAATTTGAACAAGTTTCTTCGTCTTCGCCCCAACAACAAAAGCCTTGGTTCAAGTGGAAACTACCTTTACAGTATCCTAATTTTATGTCACCTAGCCATTCTGTTATAATATTAAGTGACGCTGCTATCAACCCAATTGTTATTCCGATTAAGGTTAAACATAGCCATGATTGACATGACGTTAGAAATTTGTCTTTGAGAATGTTGAACCGTGATTTAGGAGCTCTGAAATTCCAGTCTGTGTTATTATTATCATTGTTGTTGTTGCTGTTATTATTATTGTTGTTATCTTTATATATCGTACGAAAATGTTCTTCATTTTCTTTAATAGACTCATTGATCCAATCAACAGTTTGAAAATCATTGAATCTTTTTATTAATTTCTTAGATTTTTCAGATGTTTCCAGAGATGATTGCCATGATGTTACCGTTTGGTTTGAACTTGATGTTGTTGGTCGTTCTGTTGTCATTTATGGTGTTATGTTGGACCTATCCAACCTCTGTTGTTTATTAATTAGATCTGAATATGTTTGATTAATTTGTCCCATATATAGTATATGGTATATATGTTTATATTCTTAAAAGAGATTTAAATTGCACAATCCGGTCTACCTGTGACCTATATGTATATGCACTTTTTGTTTTAAAACCAGCGCCCTGTGCGATTATCAGTCTTCTCTTTTTTGACAACTGTTTTAAAATACCAGAAGGTTGAATATGGTGAACAAAATTAAAGAAAAATATTACAGATTACCAGTGATAGTTAAACAGTAAATGACAAATATAATAATAATAATAATAATAGAATAGGGGAGGTGGGGGGATGGGGGTAAATATATATAAAAACAAATTTAAAATGTAATCTATGTATAGATGAGTAAGGAAAAAGAAGTGGAAATTATGTATTTCAAATGATGATACTTTTTTGTTGACTTTAAACTATACTTTTATGCAACAATGATGAAACTTTTCCTTCTCTTCTTTTCCGCAAACGTTTTTTTGAATTTGATCTTCTTCTTCAAATTTTTTTTCTTTCTTCTTCTTCTTCTTCTTCTTCTTCTTCTTCTTCTTCTCAACTTTTATGCACTCTTTGTTTAACCGACGACTAAAGTATCAGCATCAGAGAATTCGTAAGCTGGAACTTCCAAGTTTAATGGAGCAGGGCCTCTTCTAATTCTACCAGAGATATCATAATGGGAACCGTGACAAGGACAGAACCATCCACCATAATCACCAGCTTCACCAATTGGGACACAACCCAAGTGAGTACAAATACCCAGCATGATTAACCATTCTGGGGTCTTGACTCTTTCAGCATCTGTTTGTGGATCCCTTAAAACGGAGATATCAATGTCATTAGCTTCAGCAATTTCAGAAGCGGTTCTGTGTCTAATGAAAACTGGTTTACCTTGCCATTTGACAATAACGTTCTTACCTTCTGGAATAGCATTTAACTTAACTTCAACCTTGGCCATGGCTAAAACATCAGCGGAAGCAGACATGGTGGATAAGAAAGCTTCAACAGTGGACTTGGCAGAAGCAGTAGCTAATAAACCGTAAGAACCAACCATGAAGTAAGTGTAAGCTCTTGATTTGTCATTGGAACCTTTAGACTTGTTTAAGTAGTGTGAGAAATCTGGAGAATCATAAGTAGACTTTAATGCAGCTGGGGTGGTTGACAATAGTCTAGCTGGGGAGGCTATATAATATAAAAGCGTTTGACAATCAAATTTAAGATCGGCGAATATATATGTTAGTATTTATGATCAGTTTAGTTGGTTATTTATCAAATGAATAAAAAGAATAGTCAGTAGCAAGGAAGGTGATCGGTTAAATTGTTTAGTAATATTCAAACTTCAAAATTGGTCTTTTGAATTATCTCGCTCTCATTGGCTAAAAATTAATTCTCGCTTTGTATACGAAATTCAAAAAGTCAAAGAAGTGTACATAAGTCAAATTCGATGATATAGTAAGATGATATGGTGTATAATGTATGAAACATTGATATCGTGATTTGGGACCTATATTTTATAGGTCAATTATTATATTGGTTGTACTCTGTCCGTACCCCGTGTGTATGGAATGAATATTCAAAGTAGTACTTGATTAGATTAAAAAAAATTAAAGCAATTTGTAAATTGTAATTTCAACTGATGTATATTGTAATGGTGTTCGTATTGATAATTCTATTTTTTGGGGAAATTGAATTAAAAGTATTTGGCACTGATCTAATGAATTCTTCTTGATCACTTTCATAAGAATGGTGGGAAGACAAAACATACCTAAACCAAAGTTAGCTTTGACGTTTCTTAAAGCAAATCTAGATAGCATTGTTATGTGAACGATTTGATGAGTCTATATGTTGAACAAGTATTAATGTTTTTTACTTCCAAAAATGAATGTTTTATAGAGGGGTGTAAATTCAGTCAAGATGAGATTGTAATATAGTCAAGGAATAAACAAGTTGGTATTGGACACCCTCCAAAAGACGCTTCTTTGCTAGGCTCACTCACCCACTCCATACAAAAATTTTTCCCATTTAAGAGAGCGAACAAAATTGAAACCTAATTATAATTCACGCCTTTTCATTGGCTGTCAGTGTTGGTGTAAAGGTGTTGTGTGGATAATGCTTAGTTGATTACGTTCTATGTAGAGGAAGAAGTCTCATGGCACGTGAGTGCAATGGCGTGACTGGTTGTTTACGACACTGTACAAAGTTGTATCGAAGCGTCGTGAAAGGAAATCGACCTATTAAGAAAATTCATTTGGATTTTGGGATTTTCTTACTAATAAAACACAGAATCTTGAGGTCAATACGAGAGAAAATCCCAAAAAAACTAATATTGACAAGTAATGATTATAATGAATAATCTTTCGTAATGATTAAGTAAATAAAGAATTGTTGGTTTGGTTTATAAGAAAACCTTTGAATCTGAAATTTTTTAGAATCCAGCGTTTTTTACACTCCAATACAACTTTAAAATTCTAGTAAATTTGAAATCCTCCAGCACTTATTCAATTTACAGTGACCGAGGCATTTAATTGCAAAAAATCAATACTTCAGTATCCTACAAAAAATATAAGCTCATTATCGTACTAGTATCTGGTGTGATATTTTAGCCCTAGACAGGAAAAAAAGTTGTATGGGAGACAGTAATGGATTGGATTTTATAGGAAGAGATTATCACCTTTTTAAAAGGTGATTAGGTAATACACTAAAAGATAATATAACGCGCTAGCGGCCTTTTAAATACACAACGGTTATTGAATATAGATATGCCTTTTCTTTTTCACACGGCACAAAAACAAACAAATTGATAAAATATAATAGAATACAAATGGTGGAATGGCGGGACAATTTGTGTTACCCGGGTAAAAATACAAAAGTGTGAGATGCGTTAAATTGGTTCATCTCTCTATGTTGGTTGTAATATGTTGTTATTTCCTGATATTAATAGGTAGACAGGCGCCCATAATTCTGGTGATCATTCACTCCATGAAATAGTTAGCGACAATAAATAAATTTCAAAGAATTGCATTTTTTCTAAAGTTGCAACAGGTTTGCCAGTCTATTCACTTAAGTGAGTCTTTAGTAGTCAGTCAATCAACCAATCACTCAGTCATAATAGAGGCAGATGCTTGGAGGATGATGTGACATTAATTATTGGAGGTTGTCAGTCGACCCCACTTCCATATACACTTATGAGTCTTCTATATTTTATAGTTTGGTTTTATATTACATAGAAGACTCCAAAGAATAGCCAGCATGGGAAAGTCCGAAAACAAAATAAAGCAAAGTGCCTAGTGAAACAGAGAACCAAACAAACACGAATAAAAAAAAAATGATTTTTAGATTTTATTCAGCCGCTGTTAAAAATGTGTAAAAAAAAAAAAAACAAACAGAGTAGAACGTTGCAAATCCCTGTTTATTCATTGATTGATCCACTAAAATCAGCCGAACAAAATCGATGATCTCTTTTTAATGTTCACAATTACAGAAAATTTTGTGACAAAACCACCGTGGCTGTATTTCTTGGTTTTTATTGGGTGGTTGCTTCGCCTTCCCAAGAGAATTTATTAAGTAATTAATTAGTAACCTATCAACTGATTTTCTGTGCTCCAGCACCAATAAATAATTATATATACATATATTTAAAGCAAAACAAAACAATCAAATTTCGCAAATACGCAGAACAGACTGAAAACAGACACATAACAGAACAAAACAACAAGCTGATAACTCTCGTGCTGTTCCTGTTCGTGTTGCTTTTCTGCTTTTCTATTATTTCCATTCATTCTGTGCTGCTCGATTCATCGTTTAAAAAGCACACTATTGAGCCTCGCACTACAATGCCGCTCACGAAGAAAACCCAAAAATTTCATATCGAAAACAAAACAAAACAAAGTCAAAAAAAAGACACCAATTTCCTTTGTTCAACACATCTAAGCTCTCTTTCAAACACCCATTTCTTTCCCGACCACAGTTTGAATTTGTTTATTACCGTGTATCAGTAGACAGTCCGGTAAAAACAACAATAAGCAAAACAAAAGAAGACTGAAATAACACAAATAGCTTCTCCATTTTTTGATATGTTCACTCACTAATTAAGATCAAATCACTCTTCAACCTCTTTAGTTGTTCAATACATATATCCACACTTGTTTGTTATAGTTTCATTCAACATTATTTACTGTCATTTTTATAATACCGATCCAATAAGAAAAAAAAAATTGAATTAAAAAGTTCACCACGTTCATTTTGAAAACTATATTCCCATTTATACTCTTCCCGTTATTCCCTCGCAAAGTTTCATACAAGTTCCAACTAGCCGTAAAAAAATGTTATCCGAAAATATTCATATACCTGAGCTTAATTCTCTTCCAACGTTTATGAGATCAACAACTCCTCAAGTGAAGTTCCATTCAGCTTTCCCACCTTTAACTACAACAAGAAGAGTTAAAAGTGTGATGGAAAGAGCTGGGTTTGATGTTTACAAACCTCCTGAAGGTTTACACCTTCCAAAATCAAACAAGTCTTCACCAAACTTAAAAGGCAACAGAAATTTTACAGCTCCACATCAACAGGGTGACAGGAGTAGAATTAATTCAGATCCACAGTTCCAAAATAGAAGATTCTTTTCAGCTTCAAACGATTCTTCATCACATACCCGTCCAATCGATGCTAAGTCACATAAATTAGATTCTAATAGAAGCCAACTCAACCATTCTACACCAAACTTCAAAATTGGCGGTAGTGAACATTCTTTAATTTCAAGCAATCACGGTTCATCCACAAACTTGTTACCGGCTTTCGGAACTGATTCTATCCCTAACCTCAACAACTTTGATACAGGGTCCGTTAAAAGCACTCCGATTGTCCCTGAAATATCATTCAAATCAGGAAACTCAGATGGTACACCGGTAGAATTACTACCATCAACTCAACTACCGAGAGTGAATGGCCCTAGGCAGATGAAAGATTATGGAAATGCCATCCCATCACAAGTACAATCACAGAGAGAAGTGCAACAACCTGAACTCCCTCAAATCAGTTTGGAACCAGAAATTTATTCATCTACATCGGTTTCTGCAGCTTCATCATCGATGTCTTTATCCAGAAAAGAACTACACCATCAATCAACTAGTTCTAACACTTCATTCCAATTCCATAATAGTAGTTCAAGTAATCCATACCTTGCGAATAAAGATCAACCAGTTATTTCTTTATTACCAGTTACCCAACAAGAACAGGAACAAATACAAGACCTAGAGAAAGAACGAACACCCAGCCCACAAATTGATCATTACCAAAACACTGGTATTCCAATGTTTAGTTTCAACGAATCTTCACCAATGCCAGTTGCTCCATCTCCAGAATTACCAGAATTACCTCAATTCAATGGGGAAAGGTTAATCATTCCCCAACTTCCGGACCCAAGTGTACTTGTGACACCAGGTAGTGTTGATGAAGAGGAAAGTTTCCATGATGCCACTTCTGATATAGACGCATTTGACTCCCGGTTTGAAGTGAAGGACAATGATGCTGTTTCAACACCAAATTTCAGATCTCCAGATCAAATTATAGAAGAACGTGAACAAGAAGTTGAGGATTCTTTATTACAGCTATTATCAATGCAGAAAGAGTTATCACCAGCACCTGTTCTTGATAGAGACAATAGCGGCAGTTCGATTGCAAACCAATTCCAAAATCCATCATTCAACAATAGAGGTAGCGATGAATACGGAAATCCAAGAGATGATCCAGTTTCTTTAATTTACAACACCACTGATGTTAAGAGATTGAGTACCATGCATACTGATGATTTCAGAATTTACAATACACCAGATGACAGATCGGCCCCATCATTA
This sequence comes from Ogataea salicorniae, assembly GCA_030557545.1. Classification (NCBI taxonomy): domain Eukaryota; kingdom Fungi; phylum Ascomycota; class Pichiomycetes; order Pichiales; family Pichiaceae; genus Ogataea; species Ogataea salicorniae. The sequence goes on from JAKTPI010000113.1 coordinate 26,161, forward strand.
AATTCTAATGTTAACAATGGACCTGATATGACCACCATTGAAGAAGACACAGAGATTGAAGACACATACATCACCAATGGTGGCATACCGAAATCATCATCTGTCAACAGTGGGCCATACTCAAGTCCCGGCTTAGCTGGTTTAATGAAAATGAAACTAAACACATTGGAATCACCAAATAGCAGACCCACCGGTGGAGATTCAAACAGAAGTATCTCTGGTGCCAAATCATCATCATCCATATCATCACACATTAATCACAAACATTCAGCTTCAGCAGCCTCAAACAAATCAGCAATGGTGGAAAGTCATTCAGGACCTCAATATCCACAAGTACAAGAACCACCTGCATCACCGGAAGGATCACTCAAGAGTAGTCATACCAACACCAATAAGATGCCACCTCTTCCACAACTGCATCAGCATGAAGAAATTAAGTATAGCCCGGGTGAAGGTCCATGCCGTTCATGTTCTTTACCTATCAAATCTACCCAAAAATCTATTTGGTCAAAAGATCATCAATTGACAGGGCAATGGCATAGAAAATGTTTTTCTTGTTTCAAATGTAGCTCACCTTTCAGCAAGGGTCAATCTTGTTATGTTTACAATGATTTACCGTACTGTGCAGTTCATTTCCATGAAGCAAATGGATCATTATGTTCTGTTTGTGGTAGCGGTATTGAAGGACAATGCTTGGAAAATGAAGTTAATGAATTGTTCCATCGTGACTGTTTGGTTTGTACTTACTGTGGGGATCATGTTGGTAGTGACTACTATATCTATCAAGGGAAAGTTGTCTGTGAGAAGGATGCAAATAATGTTAAGCAAATGCTTGAACAAGATGGTGGTGTTGACGATAAAGTTACTAGAAGATGTACCAGAATTATGTATTTATAGGTTTTTTGTGTCAATTTTTTTTTTTTTTTAGATGAGCTATTTCACTTTTATTATATTATTATTTAATATTATTATTATTATTATTACTATTATTCTTTTACATTTTTGTTGCTCCTTGAACTTGACAGCAAGTTGCATTTCTCCTCACTCTTGTTTGCTTAGGTTCCCTAACATCCTTTTTTTTGTTCTTTATGTATACTTCCGTTTTTGTAACACCTTTTGTAATAAATTCCATTTTTTATTTCTAACAAAGTTTACCATTTTACGGAGCATTACTTTATTAACAATAGTAAAAACCTTAGTACATTAAAACCCATATATAAAACAAAACATAATATAATGCACATTCATAACCTATGTATATATAAAAAAAATTACCGTCTACCTAAATAAAATCAAAACAAAACAAAAGAAAACCAGTCTTCAGATGTCTGTATTTTGTTTTAATTATTTAATATGAAGGTAAATCAACATCAACATCAACACCTTCACCTAATCTATTCTCAATGTCCATCATGCCACCGTTGAAACCAGTAATAACTTGACATAAAGGCAACCCCATGCCAAACCCACTAATCTGATCAGCCATATCATCTTCATAATTCCCATCTTCAGTAGTTGCAAATTTAGCAGTTGTGAAATGGAATTGTAAAATTTTTGGAATTATATCTGGTGATAACCCACCTGCATTATCCGATATCTTGATCCTTGTCATACTATCAGGCACCTCACCATTCATCAACAACACATCATTGAGTTGTTTTTCATGTTGTTGATACTGCTGTTCAAATTTTAAAATCGATGAATCTGGAGCCTTTGAGATCGTTATCGTTATTGCTGACTGTCTTGAAATTGATGGCAATGTTGCGTTCTTCAAAAGTTCGAAAATAACGTGATTGATGTGTTGTGGGATGCATTTAATAGTCAACTCTTGATCTTCGACACTGGTGTCTTGATCAACGATTATGCTAACCCTTGGTAATGGATAGCTGTTTAATGCTAAAATATTGTTTGTGAATTCAATTGCCTTTTCGACAACATGTCTAGCTGATAACACTTGCACCAGCGGCGCAGTTCCTGAAGTGTTTAAATAATTGGCTAGTTCGTATGTACATTGTAATCTGCTACGATGGTATGTTGATAAAAATGAATGGATTGATGGTGAGTAGTTTTCATTCAACCATTTCAAATCTTTTGGTTTTAATTGCATTGATATTGCAGATAATTCTTCGGACCTGGTGTATAGTTCATCCTTCATGTAATTTGAGAACTTAAATTCTGGTATCGACTGTATATTTGAATTTGATGATAATTTACTCAATGAGTTGAACGATTTTGTATAACTGCCAGTTAAATCTTGATAATACTTTCTGATTTGAGAGCTATTTGCAAATGGGTGTTTCATTGCGCTTGCGGTTGTTGCTGCTGTTTCTGTTGGTTGTTGAGAAAGTAGTTTCATTTGTGATGAATATAATTTAAGTAAATTTGAAACAGTTTGACTTCTCTTTTTCAACTGTTGTTGATGTTTTATTGATGGTGCCAACAACAATGAGGATAGTGAAAAAGCTGGCTTTCTCGCTAGAAGTCCGTTCATTGCTGTTATTCTTTTTCCGGGGTATAGTTATAGAGTTGGTGAATATTATTTCGTTGAATATATATATATATTATCTAACAAATGTGTATAGAATTAAACATGTATTGCAAGAGGAGAAGAGGCAGTTAACATTGGATTGTAAAATCAAAAAAAAAAAGCCAAACAGGAGATACATTCACCTGATGACAAAATTCAAACAAATGAATGATGTTACTACATCCTTTCTTAACTATAAAAAACTGTGCCAAAAAGGGGTTTGAAGCGCAGTACCGAACGGTTTGTCTTTCTTCCTTTTCGCCGGGCGTGCGGCTGTGCGAATGAATCATCTTGTGATTCAACCTGGGGAAAAAAGAAGAGCATCACATACGCTTGCACCGAATCATTAGTGCAACTAAAAAGCTATTTATTATAAAACCACACTCTGTGAATAAATTAAACCCTATATAAAAACCGTATGTATATAAATATGGAATGATATGATCATTCCCCATACAAAAAATAATCCTGTGAAGATTCATCAACTTCTTCTTCTTCCCCGCTTCCTTGATAATAGGAAAATCCCATAGTGAGAATTTGTCCTCCTTCTTCTCCCTCGTTTTCGCTGTCACCTTCAGCGTCTGATTGGTTCTTGGATGGTTCACTCTCATTGGGATGCGTCATCTTACCCTGTAATAATAGCGAATCGTCACCTTGGTTAGAACTTCTTCTACTTTTAAAATCACTTGTTAAATCATCATCCATTGTACCTATTATTAATCTATTAAAATCATCTATTGATTGCCTCTTGGAGCTAAATGGAGAATTGTAATCTTGTAGTGAATTTCTACTTTGTTTGGATCCATTTACATTGTTAATATTGAAACTATTATTATTTGCTCCTAAGAATATAGAATTAGATGAAACATTTAGTCCCCTAATACTGGTTCCGGAACCCGAACTCACTAATTTGCCACTCTGAGTAAATCCGCCGTTGCTAGAACTCAACTTTCTGGCACTACCACCGCTGTCAATATTAGAGGCAACAGCTGCTGCGTTGGTGACAGCTTGTGTAATGGCTTTTTGGGAAGAAAGGGTATCAGCATCAAAACTGGCTCTCTTGCCGCCTCTTCTTTTGGCTACTGAAAATGGAGATGTCGGTAATGATGAAATTGTGTTTCTATGATTATTCATCTGACCACTAGTGATGTTGTACGATGGATATGCACCGTGTGGGTGTTTTAACATTCGTTGTTGTGATTTTTGCGTTTGTAATTTCGATCCTGAAAGAGATGAATAATAATCATAGCCACTAAATTCAGTACGGCTAGGTGTAGATGTAGCATTGGAGAATCTTAAATTTGGATGGGATAACTTAGCCTTGACATTATTTTCGAAAACATTAGTAGTTAATGTTTCTGATCTGCGACGTTGATGTCGTTTTGCCTTTTTGCCTCCAATAACCAATTGCTTTGTTTGAACATTTGTCGTTGCAGTCTTACTTGCTGGAATTAAAGAAACAGGTAAGTTTGTCAAGTTTCTACTAGTGCTAGAAATCAATCTTGACCGTATAGTGGTGATACATCTATCCAATGAAAACTCAATAGAGCAATGGTTTTTGATGATAGATATTTTAGGCCACGTAGCCCTTGCTCCTCTCACCAAAGCATCCAACAAAAATTCTGGTGATGGGTTTGCCAATACTTTATTCAGTTCGTGTAATCGAAGTTCTGGCAAAATCGTGATATCACCCGAGTAAGGTTGGGAAATAACGGATCTTAATTTGGTACATAGGTTAGTGGCGATACCAATTTCACTCAAAACTTCCAGGTAATGCATTGCTTCAGTAGAAACTAATCCGAAAACTTGGTTAGAGAATTGTTTAAACTTGGCACTGTACTCATTCTCAATTTCTCCACCAACACATTGAATGGACATTTTTAAAAATGGGACCACGTGAGGATTCACTTGGCATGCAATAACATGATTAACGTTGAACATCTCCGATAGTCTCTTGATAGGAAGATCAGCATGAACGGAACCATCAACGAATTTAATCATTGGGTTCGACCACTGTTCAATCGCACCAGTTCTAAGATTCTTTTCATAGATAGTGGATGATAGGAAAACACCAGGCAATGAACAACTTGCACAAACGGCTGACCAAATAAGAACATTTGGCGCTGTCAAATAATTTAACAAACTAGGTTGTTCATGAACAGAGGCAGAAGAAACTGTAATATTGAGAATTCTCCCGGTTCTATTATAAGCTTCTCTAAAAGTCAAATCACCTAAAAATTCTTTCATTGTATTTTGAAGATGTGTATTCTCAAACCAAGTACCATACTTCAACAATCTTCCTAGCCTGACAAGGAAAGATTCTGGTTCATCATCTTTTTCAAAGACTTCAAATCTCAAATCAGCTAATGATTCCAGTAATTCCAATAATTCTGGACTTGTTTTGGAACACATAATCGAACTCAAAATGGAACCCGAACTGGACCCAGAAACAATTTTGGGGAGTAAATCCAGTTCCAAAAGTGTTGAAAAAACACCAATTTCAAGCAAACCAAAACATCCACCACCACTCATCGTGATAGCAACTCTCCCGTAGTTTTTTCTTGTTTGAATCAGCATGCCTAGGACATAACTGTCATCCAACTGTGATTTACCTTCTGCAAAGTCTTTTAGGCACAGTTCGCATTCTTCGATGTACTCTTCAATAAGTTTCTTGGTTCCCACCGAAGAGTGTCTGTATAGATTGATATTATCCATGTTTGCCATGTTTCTAGTCCATGTTGTTCTTATTATATATAACAGTTTGCTGTAGTCTCCAGCTAACCTTGCTTCCCTTAGTTCTGATAAACGCGCTTCAACAAGCTGATAGTCATAAAGGGTGGTCTCTAACTCAGTCTTCCATCTATTGTTATTCAATATCTTGTCTAATTTAACACTTGTTTCATACCATTCGGTATAACTTACAGCAGCTTTCTGTTGCGCAGTGAGTTTATTTGTTTGAGCCATAGTTTCATCAGGTGGTCCAATACAATGCTTGACCAATGGGATATCTCGAAGTATTGTAGCTGCCTTGTGCATGAGTGGGTTCAGTATTGATGATAAATAACCCACTGATTGGCGGGTTTGCCGTTGTGCGCCTTTGCACAAGGTATTATTTTTGCCTTGTTGTTCATTATCATCACTAGTATGCCTTTTGGCTATCATATATTCGGTAATATTCTCAAATGGATTAACCTTGAAATTCGCAGAGTCATAAGAAGTCTCTTTTACTTCATTCATGATGTAGATTATTTTTTTTGTGCTTTGTAGACTTTCTATAAAATCACCCGTTGTTAAAAAAATATAGCAAATTAAAATAAAGTAATAAGTTTCAAATACAACTCATCTATTAATTCATGGGAATGATAGAAAATTGTTATATGCTATTAACCAAAAATAGAAACGTGTTTACCTTTATAACTCCTCATTCTAATTCTAGGCAGACTGTTCACTTTTTTTTGTATTTGTTTCTTGATTTAGATAACAAAAGATGGAGTTGTATTCGGGTGTACGGATGTTTTTGCATAACTATACCAAGAAAGGACGAAGTTAGTTTCCATTAGTGCACAGCCGTGATTCTACACACGTATCAAGATATTAATTAACCAAATCATCTTGAATAGAAGCCGTTTCATCAAAATGGAATATCTACAAAAAACCAAATGTTTATAGAGAGACAGACAAAACAAACTATTACATTAATGTTTTAGAAAAGAATAATGATTAGAGTATTGGTTTAATTGGTATTAGGGGACAGCCTTGTTTTTAATTATATTACAGAAGAGAGAAAGAGAAATGAAAAATAAAATTCTGCGTAGCTTTATTATGAAACACCGACAAAACAATTAATCATCCAATTATGGACAAATGAAACCACCATCAACAACCATAGCAGAACCAGTAGTGTAGGTAGCAGCATCAGAAGCCAGGTATAAGTACATACCAGCTAATTCCTTAGCAATACCTTGTCTACCCATTGGAATCATTCTAACCCATGTGTTTAAGACGTCTTGATCTAAATCATCAGATAAACCGGTATCCATGTAACCTGGACAAACACAGTTAACTCTAGCACCGAATGGAGCAAATTCAACAGCCAAAGACTTGGCCATTTGGATACAGCCAGCCTTAGCAGCATTGTATGGCATTTGGAAGTTTGGAACGTTAACGATTAAACCAGACATGGAAGCAGTAATAACTAAAGAACCTTTACCGTTCTTCTTGAAGACCTTACCAACGTTCTTAGCACAGTAATAAACACCGTTTAAATCAACATCGACAACTCTATGCCAGTCCTTATCGTCATCGTTTTCATCGTTCAAGATGGAACCAGTATCCCAGATGACACCAGCATTAGCAACGAAAACATCGATGGTACCGAATTGAGCAACGGTGTTGTTACAAGCTTCTTCAACGTTCTTAGAAGAGGCGACATTGACTCTCATAGCGCAAGTCTTGGTACCAAACTTAGCGGTTAAAGCTTCACAAGCTTCAGTGGCATCACTGTAATCCCAGATGATCAGAGCGTCACAACCAGCTTCACAGTAAGCAGAAGCGGCAGCAAAACCAATACCGTGTAAGTTAGCAGCACCGGTAACAACACAGACCTTACCCTTTAATGAGAATAAGTCTAAAACACCTCTTTCAACTATATGGGTTGGAGCCGGTTTTGGTAATGGAGTTGGGTCATTGTGGTAGAGTAATGAAGTGACAACCTTTTCGCTTTGAGTCATTTTATGTGGTATATATATATGTATTTGTTGGTTTGTTATAATAAGTTTATGGATTTAGAGTGAGGATAACGACATGATCAAGATAGTTTCTTCATTAATGAATTGTTGGGAATGGGCAAGTATTTAATTGGATTGGAAGTTGGAAAAGAGTATCCAATTAGGTTGAAAAATCTACCTAGATTATTCAGCTGAAGGAATTCCGCAACGGTATTATGAATGTGTGCTGAGTCCCATACTTTTCTCCCCGGAAATTTCAAACACACATAACACGTTTCTTTTCATGCTCCTTTTTATTTTTAGAGTAGAAAGTATTTCTTTAACAGTACACAAAAGCAACTATTGTAAACCAAAATAGTAGCGTTTACCACTGATGGTTTTTCTTAGGTGAAAAACGGATCTCCAAAGACAAACAAAGTTATCGCAAGTCCGTTGTTTTAGGAAAAGCGACTCAAACTTTACATGGATCTCCAAAAGTTGACGCGCCTCACACAGGGCTCTTTCCCACTAACAAACAAATAGACTTGGTCAACTCTCTGGGGTTGGCGGCGAGTCTGACGTTGGACATGCATGTGAGTGTGACAAGAAGCATTCCAGCTCTTTTAGGGCAGATAGGCACAAAACACTCATCAAACGATCTCGAGTGCAAACATCACCTAACTTTTCCTGAGCCATCTGGTCCACTAAATTATTAATAAGATGATCTAATAGGTCAAATGCTACATCAACTTGGATGACTGTACGTATTATTATATGACCTTTCATAATCACCTATTTGTTCAAAATTCGCACTAGCATGATCTGTTTACTGTTGGTTCGTTCTCGTTCCCGTTCCCGTTTCCGTCTGCGAAATAATCCGAGGGGTGAAGAATTTTTTTTTTCGCAGATTGCCGGGATGTTGCCAATGTTGCAATTAATCCGTAGCCGGAGACGTACTTGGTTTGTTGTACCGCTTGATCCCCACAACCCATTTCTTTCACTTGAATGGATCGTTCACGACAGGGTCATTAGTTTTCTACACAATAAACTGGATTTTTTGAATGAAGTGCAAAATCTGATGTTAAATCCAAGAGAAACAACAAACACAAAGTAACCTGAGCAGAGTACAATACAATAAATACATCTAATGGTCATTCTTTACTCTAACTTAACAGAGAAGTTACCATCGTTGTATTTCCTGTATTGGAATAAAAAGGAAATGAATTACCTGTTGCTAAAATTAGGCTATATTACAGGATATAATCAACTAAGTGAAAGATCAAAAGGGCAAGAGGATGTTTATTGGTGAACTATATCTAAATATCATGTTGAGGACATTTTGAAAGGCATTAAAGGTTTCAAGGAACAATCTCTTTGATTTTGTCAAGCTAGCTACCCATGTAGTTAAAGCCAACTTTGTTGATAATAGTGGCAGTGATGGATATCTTTTTAACCGACTTATACAAGAACCATCCAACTTCAGAACCGACTGGTATAAAGGGTTAATTGAAAATACACTAAGACTTCTACTAGAAGTTTTTGATATGTTAATTAAGAGGTTGGAGCTGGCAATGTTGCAGTTAGATTATCAGCATATGCATCACTCCTGGATCAGGTGGAGTCGCTGCTCCCAAAGCATCCGATTGTTCAATTTGGTCAATATAATTAATCAACTTGAAAATAAAGCCAAAAAGAGAGACAGCTTAGTCAGCTGTTGAACTTGTTGTCAATGGATCAATAAGGAGAGAAGATACGAGAGTTTTCAATACTTTTAAGTAAGAGAATTTGGAAAGGTATTGGGTTAACGTCTGGTAGCTATGCACATAATTAAGAATCCTCAGTTCAAAGGGTTAATTCTGATAGTTTGAGACACTGGAGTTGGTAAATACTTTACCCCCAGTCCTGATTTGGTTAATAGAGTGAGAAATAATTAGAGTTGGCATCTTCTGGTAGAATGGTTGTTATATTAAAAATCCGAAATTGAATAATTGGGATGGGGTAGCTATGGTGAAGAGAAAGCCTTTAAGAAGATTTTATATTTAAAGACCCTGAGTTCAATAACTTGGCTTAAATTTGGTTAACAATAGATACACTATTACGTACAGAAATACCCAGAACGCAAAACTATAAGGACGAGTTATTAAAACCAAACATGTTGGCGCTTATTTTATTAAAGTCCAATCGGCGGCTTTTTCTGAATCTTGGCAGTGTGATTTGGATTTTTGTATTTGATATTTTGTTACATGTTGAATATCAAGGGACTATTATTGTGTGATGTTACTCCATAAACCGTATAGATATGGAATATAAAAGATATAATCTCCGTATATATACTCCTTCCATACCTAGATAAGCACCAACGGCTAGAGTCAAAGAGAAGGGAGAAGAAGATAGGAAAGCCAAAGCCTGCAACTTTTCTATCGCGGTTAAAAGAGATTTGAAGATTGACACTTGGGGACACTATAACGCTTTTATCTCGATTATTTGTTAAAAGATTTTCTGTCTATACGTGTTAATCACACTTGAAATTGCTGCCGAAAATTAGCAAATTTGAAAGTGGATAGTCCATCCATGATTTCATTGATCGTTGAGTGCTGAATGTGTGTGTATGTATTTGTTTATAAATATGTAGGGTACACTTGATAACTAAAATAACAGCAGGTAGATTTTCCGCGTTGCAAAAAAAAAAATACTCAAAGTGTACAGCTCAAATAAATTTCTTAATAGAAAAATGTCATTGCGTTAATATCTTTAATCTTGTAGACAAAACGATTACACCTCTATATAGAACTACTTTACTATCAATAAAATCAAAGGTACTGAATCCAATACCTTATAATATATATAAATATCAGCTATTCCATTCATTCTGAATTAATAAACTCGATCTATTAGTACTACCCAATTTAACTTACATAGCATTTACTAAACTCCCCTCTGACTGATTTACATCAATTGCAACTTTTTTTGAAGAACCATATAGACATTTTGCAAAACATATACAACTTTAAATAACCAACAATCATCTGAGTAAAAATACATAATTACAATCATGTCTTTTTTTAACAAATTCCAAAATTCGTTTAAAAATAATAACAACAAGAAGAGAATAATGTTTGATTCTAACTTATCGAAAGATCCATCTCCGAGTAATTCCCCAAATAATAGTGAAGATGCAACAAGTAATAGTGAAGATGATAATACTACATATGGAAAGAAAAATAGAAAAATTAGTTTTGCTGATAGTGCAGCAAGTTCAAATCAAAATACACCAGCCGTTGTGTCAAACAACAATAACAACTTACATTGTGAAGTGATCAACATAAAAGATTACAAGAAAGCTGCCAAAACATTACAACTTGCTTTTGCTGACGATTTATACGTTAATTACCTGACCGATGGTATTAAAGATCCTGTTCTGAAAGCACAAATGGATTTAGCCCTTTTCGAAGGCTCGGTCTATTCATGTATATTATCAGGTTTAGTAGTTGGTATCAGAGACGTTGAAGCTGAAGTTACAGATCCTGATGCTCCATTTTTGGCAGTTGCATTATTTGAAAAACCAATAAATAATTCACCAGAAGAAGAGAACGAATCAATTTTCAAATATTTATGGTCAATGTATCAAACCGGTTTCTTGAAATTCATGTGGTTAGCAAATAAAGAAACTAGAGTCAGAGTCTTTGAAGAACAATCTCAAATGATGAAACAATTTAAAAAGGACGTTTTAGGTCCAGATTATTGCAATTCTTGGTATTTGTCAGATTTAGGTGCAATTCCAAAAGGTAGAGGTAAAGGTTTAGCTCGTCGTTTAGTTGATTTTGTTTGTCACAATTACATCGATGTTTATAGAATGCCATCACAAAACGGTGATGATGACGATGACGATGACGATGAATTCAAAGAAGGTGGTGCTGGTTCAAATAGTTTCAACCCTAACGAGGAATCATTGATTGATTCTGAGATCCAATCGTATAACTTCCAATTTGATTTGGATTCAGATGTATGCACAGATTACTCTGGTTATTCCAGTTACTCTGACTCTGATAACTCCTCTGCCCATTCATCATGGTATTACAACGAAGACCAAGATATTTTAGCTCAGTACGATCATTTGAAAAGCGGTGGTAAACAGGTTGGTTGTCCGTTGTATTTGGAAAGTTCCCATCCTAGAAACAGGAAAATCTATCAAAAACTAGGTTTCACTTATGATAGAACCGTTGATATTGCTGATGTTTTGGATAAAGATGGGAATAAGAAGACGTTGACTATGGATTTAATGGTTAGAGGTGTTAAAGGTGCTAAATGGTTTAGGAAGGAGTATGAATCTAGGCCAATTTAATTATCTCCGCCTTGCTTTTACTTTGTATTTTTTTTTGCTTTATTTGCTTCTATCTGCTCAGTTAGAAGCACTTAATATTTGTGCTTTTATGTTTTTTTTTTGTTTGTCTCTGTTCCCGTTCCCGTTTCTGTTTCTGATTTTTTGAAGTTCTTATTATTCCACATTTTAATACCCTTTTTTTGTTGTCATACTTTTGCTGTTATGTTTTTTTTATGCTACAAGTTTCTTTTACATTTTTTCGCATGATGATTATCTATCGTTTTATTTGTTTTCTTTTATAACCCCGTATATACTATTACATATATATACACAAACAAACGTCAATTGAATATTGAGAGTGAATTGTAAAATTGTTGTTGATAGAGATATGGATTCTGTTGTTTGTGGTCGTAATGCTCACTCATTATGCAGTAGTCTATCGTGTCTGCTTAAAACATTGCTTATTTTTGCTGTTGTTGAAAGGAATACATGATGGAGGCAAAATTGTTGGGTTTATATCACGGTTATTTATCTTTGTTCATTCTTCCTTTTTATTTAAAGAAGGTAAACTGTCCAAACTAGGAAACAAACTTCCATCTCTTAAATTTTTTTCCACTTCAGCTTTTTTCAATTTTTTAATCCATAAATTCAATCGACCTCTATAAAAAACCGTTGCTAGTTGATATTTTTTAAATTTTTTTTCAAATGACTTTATACCATCAATTGAATTTGTCAATTCAACCGTTTGTAAAATTTTCAAATTTTTCTTCAATTGCTCAAGTGTCATATCAGATTCTTTAACATCATCATTATTGTTTTTAAGTTCATCCGTTGTTGTCTTTGTTTCCTTCTTCTTCTCGTCATCTTTATTATCATTACTTTTATCTCCTTTTTCCGTAACATCTTTATTTTTTTTAGATGACCAAAGATAATCTTTCAACTTATTCAACTGACTACCTTTAACTTCAATCAATCCTTCAAAATGCTTAATTTTTTTCAACACATTTGTTTCTTTATTCTTCAACTCGGTGTACTCGACCTGTTTATTGCTCATGGACCCATCTTCGACATATACAACAGTACAAAAATTCTTATCTGTTAAATGGCTCTCACAAACGTAAAACCAATCTTTTGTATTGTTTACCGTTATTAAAACAGATGGTGTTGCTTTGAAACATATTGTACATGATTTGGCATCCGTTGGTGAAACTTTCTTTAATTTATAGAGATTTTTAAATGGAGCTTCTGACATTTTCCTGTCTTCTTAATATTTGTGGCGTTGTTTCAATGGTAAATTGGGATTAGTCCTTGTAGGGTTTGCCTACTGTTGATAGATATTTTTTTTATCTTTCTAGTCAAAGATTTGGTCTCTCTGATATTTATCTATTTAGATAGATATGCAAATTCGGGCCGCCTTGCGGACGTATGCACGCACTTTTGCAATCCAGTCACGTGATACCTTGGTGATATTAGAAATCTTTGGTTCAAGAGATTGTTTACCATTATTCCCTGTTTATTATCATTCTTATTGGTTTCGAATAATGGTAATACTATACCATTGAGTATCAAAGAAAGAGTGAATTTCAAATAGTTTGAAATGAAAAGAAAGAAAACCAATTATCCTCTACTTCCAAACAGACTATACTTCAAACCTAATTCAAACCAACAACTGGAACCATTAAACTTTATAAACTTTATCAATCGACTCACAATACAGGAATCCTTATTCTCTATCTTATCAATGACTCTCTTAGATATTGGAAAACTTACCCAATTGTACTTCTTAAACCTTCAATAAACGTCTCTACATCGTTCAAAACAAACGATAGATTTACTACCAGCGCCGCATTCTATCTATAAATAGTGTGTATATAAATATAATTACTATATACTCAAACATGAATGTGCGTATATATAGTGTCATATATATACATATGCATATGCATATGCAAGGTCGGTAACTTGATTAAATATTTTATTTTGGTTTCTATTCAATTCAAGTTGAGTTTGTGACGTTATTTTCCAAACTAATGGAAATATATATATATACATAATAACTTACATACATAGATTAATTCAACTTGAATTTGTGATTTCTCTGTTTAATAATGTATGTATATATATATACCTATCACGTCTTGGATAATACAGAGGAAGTCTTATCATGTCGGCGTGTATCTATCTATCTATACAACTTTAATAATCTTATGTTCAAGTTTTCGGTTCCTGTTTACACCAATCGGTTTCTACAGCGCAAAAAGCAGTGCAAACCCGCGTCTACTTACTTACTTACTCACTTACTCACTTGCTTACTTGCTTGTTTTTTTTTTACTTATCAAGAAAAAACTAAAGGTTTCAATAGGTTTTTTTATATATCCATCCATTTAACAAATCCATTATTCGATCTAATGTTTTATTTAACTATCTATATCTGTATAAACAGTTATGTAGTTTTCATGTGATTATTTTCAAATCGCAAATCGAATTTTTCATGTAACTCTGGTGAGGTGTCAAGCTGCGGAAAAACTTTATATGATGATTAAATCAAAATTTTGTTGACAATCAATTGATATAATAATTACTTGGAGAGATGATAGATGAACAGATAAATTAGTTGAGTGATAATTGTCGAGAAGTAAAAGTGAAAATCATGTGTTATTATTACAACTAATATGTGGAACGAGATGAAATGATGATGCGAACTTGATACAGGATCTTTTTTTTGTCATTTGAAACTCTCTCGATTTGAGTTGCGCTTTATTGAGCTCAGCATGGTTGGTTTGTTGGTTTGTTGCAAGAATCTATGTCATCTGATTATAATTTCAAAATTAGCTATCTATCGGTTTTAGAAAAGAAAAGATACAAGAGAATTCACTCACACCTTTGTACAAAAAATGCCGATATTATTGCTCTTTTTCTTTTTCTTTTTGAAATTATCGTATGGTGATCTTTTTTTTTTGCGCCGTAACTTTTCAGAATAGAAGAAATGATAGTAATGTAAAATTCAACAACATGTTATTAACCACTGAGGTTAAGAGATCAAAGAAAGAAAGAAAGAAAAAAAAAAAGAGAGAAGGATTAGAAAAAAAATGGATTCATTATTTATTCACCGAACCAATATATAGTCAGTGGATCGCCTTAAAAGATTTCCGGTTTTAATAGTCATTTCGCAAAAGGTTAGCCTTGGAACGGTAATTACAGTCGCATCGTGATAACCTTAGTCGCTTTTCCAATTCTT
>JAKTPI010000114.1:0-40697 GCA_030557545.1 Ogataea salicorniae
GTGGAGAAATTGGCCATACAATTCGTATATGTAGGGTATAATAGAATATATAAATAATATGAAATGAAGCAAGATAAAGAACTAGATAACAAGAAGAAAGAGGTATTCTTCTAGTGGAGGATGGAATGTAGTTTCTGTAGTAGAAAGTAAGCGTTTCGTACGGTAAAGTATGGCAAAGGGTGGTGGACAAAGTTGATTATGTCATGTGGTGGGCATAATTGATTATGTCATTATGTTATTACATAATAGATTACTCAATTTATGGTTCCTGTAGGAAAATCTATGGTGCCTGTAGGCACAAATCAGTACGGATTATATAAGCCTTTACGTCATATACTGCTTCTTAGAGACGGCGACAATGTTTCTTGTTTTGTTTATTTGTACGTTGTCTTGTTGGCATCAACCATGGAATCATCCTTAAAACCTTTCTACTAAGCCATTCAAAGTAGATCTACCTGGTGCAACAGATCTATTGAATCGATCTACGATTATAAACTAATTGGAAATAGACACAAAAAGGTTATCTATCTCAAGCACTTAGATCCGACTCCTCAGATCTCCACTCGACTACTTTGTTACATTATTCACGTGTGATTTTTGAGTCTCTTCAACTGGTTTGAAATCTATCGATCAACTTCAATTCACTGTTTTGTTTTTATATATAGATATATCCGATCTTTAATTGAGTGGAATCCATATACTCAATATTCAAGAAAGAGAGAGAAAGACACCCACACATAACAATCACGGTGCAGATATATATAGAAAACCATCAAACATGTCAGAGATTAACAAGTCTTCCACCATTGACCCGTTATCTTTTGTCATCCAAGAATGTACTTTTATAACCTCTGCAATGAGAAAATCAACAAAGTCATCATCAGTGAATGGTCCTTTATCTGCTCTTCTTGGTTCTCAGTTTTTAAGAGACAATTCTCCATTTTTTGAGGACGATTCTCCAAGGGTTCCAGGTTTCATGAAATCTGGTTACAAATATAAAGATGATGACCATTTTTTCAGTGGTTTTGTTGAACTAAGATCAATTTTAAGTGAGACAAAATCCCTTGATGAAATTGATATATTAACTTTATTACAGCCATTCTTAGTTTTGATAAGATCTCCAAACACAACAGGTTTCATTACTGGTATCACACTCAACTCACTATCAAAGTTCATCAAGTATGGAATCATTCACACCTCTCAAAAAAACATACATCAATGTCTAGGTCAAATCATTTCAGCATTATCACATTGTAAATTTGAAGGTGCTGATCAGACTCAAGATGATATTCTGTTGATCAAAATCATTCAATTACTAGAGCTGATTGTGGCTTCATCTCTGGGTGATATGCTGACCGATGATTCAATGTACGAAGCCGTTTCCACTTGTTTTTCACTAGCAATTAATACTAGAAGAAGAGAGATTTTAAGAAGTGCTGCAGAAACCACATTGATTGGAATCACTCAGAAGATTTTCACAAAATTACAAGTCATTCCTGTTGATTCTAGTATCAATCATAATATCAAGACCCAAGAAATTGAATTAACCGCCAATGATGTTACTGGTTTGCCAGATGACACTATTGGTGGTACTCAAAATCCAGAAGCGGATGAAAACGAGTCAGACCAATCAACTACCGAGGATTTTGAAAAGGCTCCACTCTCTGCTGAAGGTGAAACAGAAAACCAACACCAAAAAGAACAAGGACAAGAACAAGAACAAGAAACATCAGGTGATATTGTTGAAACTCAACAAGAATATGCTGCTGAAGAACCACAAACTGATCCATTTGCCAGTAGCACACTCAACAACCCATCAATGGCACACGAGGATCAAGTTCCATTTGGAATCCCATGTATGAAGGAATACATGAATCATACGATTGATATACTATCCCCAACAAATCAATTCAGATTTACAGAAAGTTCAAGGGTTTTAGCACTTAATATTTTAAACACTATAGTAGAAGTTTCAGGTGGTGAATTACCAAAGCATCATATTTTGTTCCAATTAATATCAGACAAGACTTGTCATCACTTGGTCCAACTTGTTCAATCCACTGAATCTCCATACCTACTAACTTTAGCAATGAAATTATTCTTGAACTTAGTTTTGAATATGAATCAATACCTAAAGATACAAATTGAGTTGATGTTAACCACCATATTCCAAGCTATTGTTGCTGATATGAATATGTTAAATAAGGATTTAGCAAAAAACAACGAAAAAGTTTTCAAAATGTCCGTTAAAGGTAGCTATGAAACTGAAGTTTTAACAGAAGAAGAAGTTGAAACTTTGAGTAAAGAATTCCAAACTGGGAGAATACCTGCCATTAAAGAAATCCTGGTTGAAACACTGAGTGTGCTATGGATTCGTTCACCCTCATTTTTCATCGATATTTTCAAGTTCTACGACTGTGACTTTGATAGAAGTGATATGAGCGAAAGTTTAATCAAGATTTTGTGTCGTTTTTCACTATCAGATGTTACTCTATTCACCACTAACAACGTTCCTCCAATTTGTATGGAAGGTATACTATCTTTGGTTGATGGTATTTACGAAAGAATTAAGAGTGCTACTAAAGCTGGAATTGATTTTAATTCTGTGGAACCAAACCCATTAGTTTTACAACAAATCAAAAAATCAGACTTCATTGAATGTACCAAAAAGTGGAACGAAAAGCCTTCTGAAGGTTTGAAACTGCTTCAAGAAAAAGGCTTCATTAAGGACATGAATGATGTGAAAGAAGTTGCCACATTCTTGTTTAAGAACTCTGGTAGAATAGATAAGAAGAAACTTGGTGAACTTTTGGCTAAAGCCTCCAACAACGAAATGTTGGTTGAATTCTTACAGTTATTAGATTTCAAGAACTTGAGACCCGATGAAGCTTTGAGAATTATGTTAAACAACTTTAGATTGCCTGGTGAGGCTCAGCAGATCGATCGTATTGTGGAAACTTTTAAT
This sequence comes from Ogataea salicorniae, assembly GCA_030557545.1. Taxonomy (NCBI): domain Eukaryota; kingdom Fungi; phylum Ascomycota; class Pichiomycetes; order Pichiales; family Pichiaceae; genus Ogataea; species Ogataea salicorniae. The sequence goes on from JAKTPI010000114.1 coordinate 2,966, forward strand.
GACAGATATATTGAGTGTCAAGAAGAAGTTGCCGATGAGACACCAGCTGATTCTGACAGCGAAAGGGTCACTCCAGATAAAGACTCCATGTATGTGTTAGCATTCTCTATCATTTTACTTAACACCGATGTTCACAACCCTAACGTTAAGAAGCCAATGACCTTAGATGATTATCAAAGAAACTTAAGAGGTTGTTATAACGGCAAAGATTTCCCTCAATGGTACTCCGAAAAGATTTACAGTGATATTAAAGAAAGAGAAATTATTATGCCTGAGGAACACCAAGGTACATCCAAATGGTTTGAAACTATTTGGCAAACACTACTTGCTGAACAAAACAGTAAGTTATCAACTGAAAATGAATCTGATGTGATAAAATTCAATACCCTTGACAAGTTGGAATATTCCTTACAATTTGATAAATTAATATTCAAGAAAACAGCTGAATATATTGTCAGTACCCTAATTACAATGTTTGATGATACTACACATGATAGTGTCGTCACTAGAATGATTTCAACAGTTGAAAAATGTGCTTTGATCGGTTCATACTTTGGGTTATATGATATCGTTGACGATATTATTGAAGTTATTGCTCATATGACAACTTTAACCGGCATCAAAAAATCAGAATTTACTAGCGAATCAAGAGAAGTTATACCAACTGTGGAATTAAAATTGGAAAATGAAAATGAAACCATTACTGTCAGTGATTTGTCTGTATTGTTTGGTAGAGATTTCAGAGCTCAATTGAGTACCGTTGTTTTGTTTAGAATTGTGAAAAAGACTAATTACAGAGTTTCCAAGAATTGGAGTTCCATTGTTAAGATTATCCTAACGTTGTTTGAAAACGGTCTAATTGATCCAAATTTGTTCCCTGAATTTCAAAAGAAGTTGAACTTAGAAAGTTTATCAAAGCCAAGAGCACAATTCCAGTTAAACAGAACCAAATCATTGAAAGAAGGTGGTTTATTCTCAACTTTCTCATCATACTTGAAAGGTTTATCAGATGATACTCCTGAACCAACAGACGAAGAAATTGAATGTACTCTGTCAACCATTGACTGTATTAAATCGAGTAGTACAGGAACACTACTTAGAATAGTCAGCAAGACATCCGCTGAGAATCTAAACACTTTAGTTTCAATCCTTCTTGATTCATTACCAAGTAAAAATGATGCTAAACTAAGCCATTACACCGAGGAAGCTTTATTCATTCTAGAAATTTGTATTTGTTACTTATTGTTAACAGGTGATCAAGAAAAAGTCGTGGCAACTTTGGATAAGTGTGATGAGCTGTTTTCGCCTGGTGAAGGACTTGAAATGGGATCTCAAGTTAGAGTTATTTCTTATAAGTTGTTACTGTTACATAATGGAAATGAATCTAATACTGATTTATTAGAATCTACAATTGACAACATTCATGAAATTGCCAATAGGAATAGAGAATCGCTGGTTAAATATGGTTCAACGATATTGAACCCTCTACAAATGTTAGTTTTGACTACAGGTACTTGGTGTCAATCATTATTAGCCCAAAATTCTAAGTATTGGGCATTGATCAGAATATTTGCATCCACACCAAAGAACACCGACATTGTCTATCAATTCATGTACAACTTGATAGAAGGCTCATCAGAACTCATCACCTCTTCTAATTACATGGATATTCTAGGTTTACTTGATGAAATCTCAGCTGTTGGTGCATACGGTGCTCAATGGGAACAAGAATACGATAAATTGACATCAAGTGGCCATAAAGTTGAAAAAAATAAGAATCCATTCCAAGAGTTAGTTTCAACTGCATTGAAATCTATTACACTAACAATGGAACTTGCTAAAATCATTGAAACTGATTCATTTATAGCTACTATTGATGGCGATGATAAACCTTCTAGTTGGTATCCATTGATTGAAGCAATTTCTCATCAATGTTATAACCCATGTAGAGAGTTAAGAGCACATGCATTGAAATCACTGACTGCTTTGTTAGCTTCGAATGATATACCATTGGACAAGCTTTCATCTGAATTGTTATTGGATGCTGGTTGCATCAGGCTACTCGCTGAATTGTTGAAGCCTGATGTTGAGAACACGGATCCAGTTGGAATAATAAAGACTCAGCACGATGTTTTAAATTTGACTTCTAAAGTTATTTTGATTTATCAATTTGATGATTTAAACGCCGTTGTTGGTAAAGTGTTAACCTTAGGTTCCAAGTATTTGATCAAGAATAGAACTAATACGAATTTTGCCGATGAAGTTTTAGAGATTATTAAAAATTTGTTGCTTGTGAAGAAGCAAGATTTAGATTTGGAGAGTTTGTTGAATTTGAAGATTGAGAAATCTTTGAAGGTTTTAATCAGAGATGTTAATATTGATAAAGTTGCAGTTGAAGCAAAGACCTAATTAATTTATTGTGGTTGTTTATATTTTATATAGAAATGTTTTGTATTTTGTTATTGTTTGTTTTTGTGTTTTATTTGCAATTAGATATGAGTAACTGACCACTCTTTATGTGATGATTGCCTATTAGAACCCCCTTTTCTTTGGTGGTTTGTTGTCATTTCAGTTACTTTATTCTGTTTATAATTAACATTAATTTGTTGTTCGATTTTAAAGTTACTGTTAGTTGTACCGTTTTCACACTCAAAATAGTTTAAAAAAACAGTAATTTTTTTCCCTTGGAGCTTCTCCCTTCCGCCAGAAATTTACTTTTTTCTCTTGTTTTCGAACAGCTGTAATATAATGATTTGGTAGAATCTTGTATCACATTCTTTCCTTATTCTAACAACGGTTTTAAAGTACAAAGCATATTATACAGGGAGTGGACCTATAGACAGGGCATCAATAAATTCCATAGATTCAAGCCCATTTCCAAGCAACATAAACACCAAATAATTGGGACATAAATGAATAACATTAGAATATAGCATAGCGTATATAAATCGATATATATATATTTAACATATATATCAACATATTGAACCACGTACACAAAGTGAAAGAAATATAAAAATAATATGGATAACCATCGATGGAATCGAATACACTCTATACACAGCTCAGATGATCATCCACCACCTTACAACTTTATAAAGTCAGTCATAGACCTGAATTCTCTTATCAAGCCAAAACAGCCACTAACTCAAAAAAATGATCCCACTGAATCCCAACAACAACAGCAACATATAGGACCCGTACAACAATTATCGCAACGTAATACACAAGTTGTTTCAATGTCTTCAGCTGGTATTCGTGCCCTAGTGTTTCAATTCACGTCACTATATCTGAGGAACCCAGCCAAACTGTTCCGACCATCCAGGTTTGACTACCTAACATCTGCAAGAGCATTACTACACGGTGAATTAGCCTCCAAACCATGGAGTTTCCGAACCCATTCGGGTATTGCTGTGTTGTACCAATCTATCAAAAGAGAAGGTTGGGATTTCATACCCAGACAAGTGTTACCTCCGCTAATCGCCAATTCTGCAGTGGGGTTGATTCTTTATTCAACGTATTTGACAGCATTGCAGTATTTTAATGGATTTAAGATGAATACTTTGGAAGATCCACATCCGTTTGATACTTTCCGTGCCGGGTTTTTGGCTGGAGCTGCAGCAAGTGTGGCAGCTTCTCCAATCGATGCATTGTATGCTAGATCTACATACGCTGAGTTGGTTAACGGCAAGCATAAAAACTTATGGGAATACGGTGTTCAAAAATTGAAACAGATTGGATTGGTTGGTATATTTTCTGGTTTTAGTTTGAATTTTGTTAAGGAGAGTACTGGATTTGCCTTCTATTTTTCAATTTTTGAGTTTGTTAAAAATCAAGGGTTTCATCGAACTCAAGATGTTATTAACTTTTATCATTATTGGAAAGCTAGGATCATTTACGGTGAGAAAAATCCTGTGCTTGTTAAGCATCCAAATTCCGAAAAGGCATTACAGTTATCCTTCATCCTGCTGGCTGGTGCAAGTGCAGCTTCGGCCTTGTTAGCTATTCAATATCCGTTCCAAAAGATTCAAAAAGTTCACTTATCAAGGTTAGAAGCATTGGATATATATAACGAAGCCCATCAAACACAAAGAACAAGGCTGTACAAACTGTACTATAATTCTTATATTCAAACGTTTGAGATTATGCATGCAAAATATCAAAAAACACATTTGTCGTTATTAGGTTTCTTCTATAGGGGGTTTGTTCGTACCACACTAACTAGTATTCCTGCTACATCTATTGGTTTATTAGTTTTTGAAATTTCGAGACAACGGTTGAGTATTGATTTAGCAGAACAGTACAGTGGGTACAAATTGCAGGCCTGAGACTTATTATGAATCATTTGTTTTTTATTGTTTTTCGTTATTAGCGTTTGTTGTTTTTTTTTTTTTTACTTATTTTCTATATATAAGACATACCTTGTAAATAGTCTAATGTATCATGGAATTTATGAGCTCAATAAAAACGTAAATTTAATTTAGTTGGCTCTGTTCAAATAAGCATCCCAACCGGCCTTCATGTATCTTTCACCTTCAGCAACAGGGTCTCTACCTTTACCGAACAAACCTCTACCAACAATAATAATGTCAGTACCGGTCTTCATCACAGCATCAACGGTTCTGTATTGTTGGCCTAAAGCATCACCAGTATCATCCAAGCCCACACCAGGTGTCATAATCAACCAATCAAAACCTTCATCTTGTCCACCCATATCATTTTGTGCTATAAAACCAATACAGAAATCTTTATCGGTTTTGGCAATGTTGACAGTTTGTTTAGTGTATTCGCCATAAGCCAAAGAACCCTTTGAGGATAATTCTGCAAGCATGAGTAAACCTCTTGGTTCATCAGTTGTTTCTTCAGCTGCCTGTTTCAAACCAGAAACAATACCTGATCCAGTAACACCGTGAGCATTTGTGATGTCTGCCCATTTGGCGATTTGGTAAACACCTCCTTTGTATTGTAATTTAACGGTGTTTCCAATATCAGCAAACTTTCTATCTTCAAAGATCATAAAGTTGTGTTTTTTGGCAAGGGCAAGTAATGGGACAATGGTACCCTCATAAGTGAAATCTTCCACAATATCAATATGGGTTTTAACTAAACAAATAAAAGGACCTAACTTATCAAGTAGTTCTAATAAATCTTTGGTTGTGGTTAGATCAACAGAAGCACATAGATTTGTCTTCTTGGATTCCATTAGGTTTAGTAGTCTTCTAGCGACTGGGGATGGATGAAGAGTAGCTCTTTCAGCGTATGATTTTAATTGAACCATCGTCGATTAGGCGGAGGGTATGGTACTTATAGGTCAGAATTGAATGAACAGACACAAGTCTAATCTAATCTAATCTAATCTTGTCTTCTCTTGTCTTGTCATGATAAACCAGTTTATAATTTATTATACAGATTTCAAATATTGACAAAAAAAAATCACATGCCGGGTAATGATTACATATTTTTTTACTTGTACACAGCCTTCTAATTGTTAATTATGTCATCAGTTTTGTCTTTTTTGGAAAGTTTTTGTATTTTTCCAGTGCTTTTTTCTTTCAGCTTTTAGAAATCCTTGAGAGGCGGCGAATCCAATTGGGGTTTCCAAGATTGAATGGTATAATAGTTGTTTAATATTTATGTATATCTATATCAAACCTTTGGAAATTTGGTATCCAAAATCAGTTATCAGTAACTAGACACATATAATATAAACACAATAGCACAAGAATGGATCAATTAAACTACAAAGAACAACAAGAGTTCCAAAAAATTGTTGAACAAAAGCAAATGAACGATTTCATGAGAGTAAGTAATGACATAAAAATCTTATGATTTGATTAAGACATAAAAAATGTATACAATAGTACTAACATGTATCAAATTGGTTAATTATTTTTTTATTCTAGCTTTACACTAACTTAGTCGATAGATGTTTTAACGACTGTGTCAATGATTTCACTTCAAACAAGTTAACCTCCAGAGAAGAAGGTTGTTTAAACAAATGTGCTGAAAAATTCTTGAAACACAGTGAAAGAGTCGGTTCCAGATTCCAAGAACAAAACCAAATCTTGATGAACCAAATGAGAGGTAATCAATAAATGCTAACGTGTGAAAAAAAAGAATCTGTATAAATTGAATTTGATGAAGATGGTAGTGCTGACTATCACAAACTATATGTTTTTTTTTATTTTTTTTATTGAATGGTTCGTCTTTTTGTGTTATGATTATTGCATATCAATTATTTTCCACTTGTATTTAGAAAAAGGGAATCTATATATTTCATTTTATTAGTTTATTTTTGTTGTTTTTGTACATACTTTTTACATCTTGAGAACATTTATTTTCAAAATGTATCTATCAGTCAATCCATCTAACTACTGAAAGACGTTTTAACAATATAATCGGATTCGAAAAGAATAAATAAAATTAATAGTTCAGATAATTTATAGAGCATTTAGTCATCAATAGACTCTTTAAACATCTCAATCAAGCTTTGCGACTCTTCCATCATCTCAATCGTCCACTTGTAAGTCTCGGTTTGGAAAGTATCGTTGTACATAATAGCATTAGTGAACATTAACTGCAATTTGAATTCCAATTCGTCAAATGTTTGGATTTGTCCGGATTTGATCTCTCTACCCAAAGTTTTCAAATCAGTTGGGAACTTGATCAATTTCGGATATTCTGGTTCTTCATTGGTGTTCACAGGTTGTAAAAACATTGAAGCAAATCTATTGGATCCAATTTGTGATAATAGTTGTGTTGATAGTACATGGAATCTTTTTCTAGAGTGAGTTGGTGTATTTTCGGAGGAATGGCGCTTTCTCGTTGATCTTTGATTGGAGTCTGCATCTTTATCGTCTGGAGCTTCACCTTCCTTTTCAGATGGAGGGGTTGCTGGTTCTGGGGTTGGTGCTGAAATTTCAGCTTCTTTATTGCTTTTCGGTCTTTCAGAGTTCAAAAGTTGGTCTTGTGCTTCTTGTGCTTCTTCTTCTTCTTCCTCTTTCTCTTGTTCCTCAGGCTTCTCTTCCTTCTTCTCTTCGATCTCCTGGTTAGTCTCGGTCAATGGTTCTTCAGAGGCTACGTCTTCATCCTTCGACACTTCATCCTTCGACACTGCATCTTGTTTCTTTTCATCATCACCAATTTTCTCACCTTCATTAACATCAAGTACTTTTTCCTGTGTTTCTTCCTTTTCTTTGATCTTATCAAGAACATCATTTGAAGATTCACTTGGAACAGTAGTCTGATCCGTATTTTTGTTTTCTTCAATACTATCAACATCAATTACCTTTGTTTCATCAACTTCTGTGGCATCATCAACAGAAATATCTTCTTTTCCATCCGATGTGGCTTTATCAACAGTTTCCTTGTCATCAGAAGGTGGCAGGGGAGCATCAACCATTTCTTGATCATCGTCAGATGAATCCTCATCTATCACCGCATCTTCTTTGCTAGGGGTAGCAACAACAACCTCAGTACTTTCCTCCTTATTAGACTCCTGCTCTGGAAGCTTGTTCTCCACTTGTTTAGAAGATAACTCGGAAGTGATTTGATCTTTCACCAAGTCCTCAAGTTGAGTAGGTAGTAATGATGGATCAGTTTCAGCTGTACTTTTACCATTTTCTTTTTGTAATTCTTCTTCGGCTTTCTTTTCAACTTGTTTCTCTAATTCCTTTGACAAGTCTAATGGCTCGGTGGCCTCCTTAGATTCTGCCTTATCATATATTTCAACAATCGCCTGAACATTCTCTATCACAGCTGGAATCTCGCGGGTTACCTTTGTAGACTCATCTGAGGTTGGTTTACCGGCAGTAATCTCAGTCGGGCTTGTTTCTGGTAATGCGTTGGTATCAATAACCTTAGCATTTGGAACTTCTTTCAAGGAGGTCGTCTTGGATTCCTCTTGGGCAATGATAGTAGTTTCTGTGGCTTTTTTTGGTTCCTCAACTTCCTTGCCTTCACCCGTAGTTTCTGAATTTTCAAGTATCTTGCTTGTCGTATTCTCTGATGTAGGTTGTTGAGAAGGCTCTTGTGGTTGGTTTGTTGACGTAACTTCTTTATCAGAACTTTGATCAGTAGTATTTTCTGTTGTTTGTGGTGTTTGAGTTTGTTTTTGCATTTGGTTTACTTCATTACTCGTAGACGTTGCATTTGTATTTTCCATAAATTCTTGATACAATATTTTGTCTTCAACTTTACCATTTTCAATCATACCAATTTCATTCTTCTTTGTTTTATACTTTATTTCTAAACCTGTTATTTCTTTTAACGTCGAATTCTTATAATTGTTTAAAATTTTAATGAGTCTGTCTTTAACCAACGTTATGTCAATCTTATTGGATAGTTTAAAAACTGTACTCTTTGGTATTTGTGAAATTATATGCTCATTTTTACCTTCTAGGTTTTCAATTGCCAGCGTTTCGGCAATAACTTGTACTATTTGAATTGGAGTCAGTATATTCTTAATCACGTCACCTTTTTGTTTTCTCAACTTAATGGAGTTCAATGATCCATTGATATCCAATAAATCAAAGTCTGGATTAATCAATGGATTATTGTTTATCATAGTTTGTAGTTGAAGAATGTTGAACGATATATCTTTACGAGGCGGTTGTGATTGTTGTGCTGCTAGGTATAGAGAATGAATATGCTGTAAGGTGACAATCTTTTGTAGTATTGTCACCTGGCTATACATATTGACTAGCTCCTCTTGTGTTGGCATTTTATTTTTTTAGTGCTTGTTCTATTGGTTGCCAGTATCTGTGTATTTGGAAGCCAAGAGGATAAACATAAACGTAACTATGATAAATAATGTAGATTCAAGTAAATGATCTTCAAAACGGAACAAAAACCAAAAAAACGACGAACTTATTGCATTGATTTTCATTTTGAGAGTCGATCGGCGTAAAAACGCGTCTTTGTACTTATTTACAATTACACCACTTTCTCATGTCATGAATTGTAACAGAGTTGATCTAACTTTATACTCAATTAAACAACTGCAACTCCAACTTTCACCACCTCATTAGCCTTGCAGTCTTTAACTGACATCCAGAACTACAACTAAAACACATTTTTGCAAAGCATGAAAAGACCCAGAGCTGTACTAAGTAACGAAGAGTCCACTCTAGATCGCAATAACCAAGGTACCACTGATGAGCATGAACCACAACAAAACCCAGTGAATAGTGATGTTGAAGAAGAGGAAGAAATTGGCCTTCTTGATGAAATCAAACTACCAGACTACTATCCATTGAGTAGAGGCTTTAGACATCAACTGAGATCTTTGAGTTATACAACAACAACTAAAAAGGTTGATACCTTTGCCAAACAACTTGAGGATACATTGGATGAATCTGTGCGGAATTATATTGATAGCAGGTTATTGAGCAACAATGAACTACTATTGAGAAATAAACTAACTTTAGATGAGTTTGAAAAAACGAAGAAAAGCATGTATAAAACAGATGATTTTATTTCCAAATCCAGAGAAATCCTTCAGAATCTGTCAGAAATGAGACAAAAACAAGAAAAGTATTCGGGAGTGTTTAGAAAGACCAAGACCACAATGCTGGAAAGAGATGAAGAGGAACTAACGATTGAAAATTTGTCACACTATCAAAACCTTGAGAACCCACCCTTACAGATGTTTGAATTACTACAGGATATTAAAGGATCGGTTCAAGATGCAGAGTCAACAATTGATAGAGCACGCAAATTACAGTTTGAAACTAAAGTTTTTGTGTCCATTAATCCAACTGAGCCATTACCTTTCAGTGAAAATGCAGACGAGCAGGAAGATGATGACTTGGCAGTTGATGGTGGTGTCGTTAATTTAGCCTGTCCTGTGTCCAAGCAAATCATGAAGAATCCTGTCAAGAGTTTAAACTGTAAACATACGTTCGATAGAGACTCAATTACAGCTTTTTTGCATAGCTCTAGTTCTTGTCCTGAATGTGGTGCTCAACTGTCTGCTAGAGAATTGGTGGAGGATAAAGTGATGGCCTTGAGAGTGTCGTGTTTTCATAGAGACGAAAAGCTCCAAGAGCAGAGAAAGAAGTTTGTTGATGATGCTGATGAGGATAAGTTATAAATTCTTGATTTATATTTTGTATTATATTCATATATTTAACAGTTTTGTATCTGATAGGTATTATTTGATTGGGCAGTAGTTACCAGCTTTGAAGTAAACATATGCAAAAGGGGGATTGGACTGGTTTTAGAAAAGGCTTCGACCCCACTCTCAACAGAGTCTTGGATACAACAGTAAAAGGCACCATTTTCATATTTATTTGAGTGCAAAATCATGTTTTACAAGAATAGAATGGATTGTTAGTAAACTTTAGGAAACTAAATAAAAAGAGTAAAAATGGATCTATAATCTTCTATCATCGCCAAAGCATATGGCACAAAGAAATGATTACACAGCCGTGTTTGTGGCAAGTTAGTTTTACCCCTTTTTCAGTATTGATCAGTGATTGAGACACCGTACATTTTCTTATTTTGTCGGGGGAGTGAGTTGTGGCAGTTTAACTTTGAGGGTTCTGCATCCCGGAACCAGTAGCAATGGAGTAGAAGTGAAGTAGAACCATTTTTCAAATGAACTTTCAAATCCACAATTCTAGCAGGAGACAAGAAATGTTTTGCAAGTGGGTTGTAGCAAGATTTGGCTTTGAAGGTTCGTGTAGTAGTGTAACCAGGTAACAAAGCACAACCTTGACTGGCAACTCAGAATTCACTGAAGACTTTAGGTGTTGTGAATTGTAATCGTAAACTTATCAGTAATATAGCTTTTTGAAAGCAACTTAGTTAATGATTTTTATAATAATACTATTAACAGACAGAGTTTGAATATTATTTTTGTTGTACCTTTGGATAGCATATAATGCCATGTCCCCTAAAAACCTCTTCTTTTTCGAATACAGAGGTAGTTTCATACAGGATCGTTGCTCCATGCGGCTAAATGTATAGGTAAGCGCCTTTGCGGCTATAAGTTAACATTTTGGTTTCTGTCGGATCTAATATATTTCAGATAATTAGATTAGATTTACACGACCATTCAAGCTTCTTGAATTAGCTACTCAATTACCCTACTTTGATTAATAGTATGAAATACTATGACTAACCAATGCAAATTTTGTTGGTTAATTCCAATTAATATGATACATCTTGTCCAATTGGATTTATTAATAATTATACTCCGTGATTAAAAGACATGTGAGAATTACATTTCTATTGTTAAGATTCATTACAAATTGCCCAACATATTCCGAGAAACAAGTGTATAAATTGTGGACCAATTCTATAGTTATTTTTTTATCTTATTCTCATATTTTTACTCTGTTCTAAAAAAGGAAGAGGAGAACCATCTCTCTCACAAAGAAAAAACACAAATAAAACTAAATACTTCTTATTAAATATTGATTAGGTAATAAACGATTATGTCATCACAGTCACAAGAATCTCATGCCGCTCAAGTCCCAGAATTATCCCGTTACTTTCCTCCATATTTGAGTGGCGCCTTGCACAACTTGTGCTTTCAACTGTTTGAGAGATAAGGGTGACTACCCTTATAACTACATGCTGGTATAACTATAGCTGCTTTTTAGGTAAATATTTAATCATCTAGTCAACATAGAGTTAGAAAGCTTCATTTTTTTACACAAAATAGGTGTCAGAATACTTTTTGTTGATCTATTGGCCATGTCCTCAAAACCTACTTGATTAGCTAATGAGTACTGAGTGTCAAAATACTCGTATTATATTCATGCGATAATATTGATTAGTTTTGCATTGTCTCCAAGTAAAATATATCATATAAGTATCAACGTATAGCAACACCCTCAACTATATCATGTTACAAGTTAACTGTAACAGGTAAATATCCTGAATACTTTGAAAATGGAATAGCAGAAACATTAATGTTTTTCCATAATAAGTAGAAGTTGTAGATAATACGAATTTAAGTAATTTCTAAATAGTTAAAAATTCCTAAAGCTCTGCTTACAACATTTATAGACTTCGTTGACTTTTGTAATGAACTGCATATTCGGTTCTAAGTAAAGTAGAATTTTATTCTATTGAATTATGTTTATAGCCGCACATGTGTTTGATGCTGATATGACTATAAAATAAGTCATCACTTTGAGATGAAATATGGTTATAAAGCCATTTCACCTTCATTTATATTGCGACATATATTTTATTGTTACTCTCAAAGAAGCTCTTTTGTCAGGACTATAGTTCTCACGTTGTGCTACATCGCACTTTACAGCTTCCTGAGAGACAAATTCATACGGACGATAAGGGTATTATAAACATTTCGAAGGGTTCACCCAAAAAAAGAAATATTCAATTATAAAAATGAAGCTTTTAAAAATACACAATATAGCCATACATCCGAAAAGGTATACTAATCAAGAATCGAGCGTTAAATTCCACTTAGGTTGTGCAATGTAGCCACCATATGGTCCTTGTTTGATACTGTTTTTCATAACCAGCCAATCTAAGATAATTTTGACTTCGAAAGTTTCAAAAAGAGGAGCCAATCTTAATGACAACAACTTCAACGTGACACCTGGTCTAAACACAATAATGAACAATAATTTACTGATAGTTTTCATCCATAAAACTTTGTTGAAACCACCATCCAAATCGATCCACAATCTCGAACAAGCACCTCCCATAGGTGGTGGTAGTGGTTTCAAATCAAATTCTGTTTTTACTTGCACACTAGAAATAATGAAATCTGATTCAAGCTTTTTCTTATCTTGACTCTTTGTAGAGTAATTCTCTTCTAATAATGGAACAGCTTGGTCAACTCTGGTAACCTTCAATTGTTCATTTGCTAATAGATCTATCAACGGCACAAAGCACCCATCAGGCGACAATGGTGATAAAACCATACCTTTATTATTCAATGTAATGGATTCTAAAGTATCATTAAAAATAGAACTGCTTTTGAAAAACCATTCGTCAAATTTCCAATCAACCAAAAACATTGCTTTATCAGTTAGTGCAAACTTAACCGATGATTGATCACCAAGATAAGCGATTGCCTTTTCATCTTCCAATTCACTTAAAGCTTTAACATATATATCATTTGAAGTGGAGTTGAATAACGCTTTAGCTCTTTCAGATGAAAACAATTTGGGGTCTGTTGCAAATAATGCTTTTAACTTACTCTTTGCTTGTTGAAGCTCAGTAGGAGTGGTATCAAATTCTTCTTCAACAACAGGATAAGTGAATGGGATGACAGCAAACTGTTCTTCCTTTTCAATGATTGTAAGAGCTTCTTTGAATATCTCGGGACCTTTTGGTTTCGAGTACGGAACAAAATGTTGGTATTTAAAGTTCTCAATGTAATCGTTGTATAAGAAAACGTCACTTGTTGTTTCAAAGCTTTCAGAATCAACCCTTTTCCAAATCTGGAGCAATTTAGGTAGGTCTGGATATATTAAATCTTCCTCAACAATTTCTCCAGTTTCAATAACTTTCAACAAAATTCTTTCCCAAACTTTTCTACTCTGTTCAATACCTCTAATACCAATGATTCTTCTGTGTCTAGGCCATTGACGTTTCAAAATAACAGATGAGTATTTACCTTCAAAGAGCTTTGATATACCAATCCAATCAATCACTTGACCAGTTGAAACCGACCTGGAAATAATAATAGCTCTGACCAACAACAACACATCCTTGTTAGCCAATCTAAGATTGGTACGTGTCTTTTTGGTACTATGAGCAGAAACAGGAGCCGGTGATAATTTCGATTTGGAGACATATTGCTTTCTCTTTCTTGATTCCATGATTGAACTCAAGGGATCGTCGAGCTCATTATCGGTTCTCTTTCGTGATCTTCTCTTTTTCTTTGTCTTAACCTCTTGGTCACTTCCAATAAACCTGTCATCTTCAACTTTCACAGCAGCTTCGGCACTTTTGGATTCCTTTGCTTCAGCAGCCTTCAATCTACGGTCAGCAGATGCAGATTTCCCACTCAACAACATTTTAGTGTCACGAAGTTTTGTCTGTGGCTTACAATAAAAATGCTCATCGCCAACTTGGAATCTAGGTGTACCTTCATCAACACTAACAGTAAGAACTCTAGTATGTGTAGCTGTAGCTGAGTCATACTTATATGTTGCTTCATCAAGAGCAAGTTGTATTTCATCATGAGAGGGTGGATGCTGAATCGAACACACAACAGGACGTCCAAATGCATCTCTGATTTCAAGAAGACCTTGATTTTTCAGTAGTTCACAATCTTTCTTGACAGTTCTTCTATCAACTTGATAATCAACTTTCAAGAGAGAAGATATCTTTTTACAAAATTCCAAATGATAGAAAACACATTTCTTCTCATTGATAAGATTCAAAATAACTTGTCGTCTGAAGTTTGGGCCACCATCAACCAATTTCTGTTGTTTTTCAATTATTGGTACTTCCTCTTTCTTAACTTCCTCTGGTAGATCTCTCTTAACATCTTCTTGAACATCCACAACAGGTTGATCAACGGTTTCATTAATAATAGACTCATTTGCTTCGCTTTCTCTAATGTCAACACTCTTAGATTTATCTTTCTTTGGACGACCAGAACGCTTTTCAGGGTGTTCTGCATTTGAAGCAACCGATGAATTATCGAAATCAACAGAATAACCTTTGAAAGTTGGAGCCACCTTGAATTTTGATAACAATTCACCACCATAGATTTTCCAATGGAATCTGTGGGTATTACCAGGGAAGATAACAGCAGTAAATCTATCATTTTTATAATAGGTTGAAGCGTCAGCACTGAAATCAACCAAACATTTCTTGGTGGTTCCTTTGATAGACTGAATTTTCGTCACCGGACAAGTGAAAATCGCTTGATCACCTTGTTTTTTCAAATAATCAATTTGTGTCATGTTACAGAAATATCTTTGCTTACCAGAATAATGTAGAATACGAACAATATGGTTTCTAAGGTTAGGATTTGCTTGATCGGAAACAAAGTCTTGAGTGAAATGACTCCATGGCTTACTTGATAACTCACCCAATAATGCCTGATTTGATTCTTTGTTCGTAATATCTGGTTTCTGTTTAACTAAATCATACAATTGGTTTTGTAACGGGAAAAATTTATTGAAAAGAGGAATTTTATCATCAGTAACGACATTATCAGTATCAACGGCTTCTAATGCAAAATCTTCACCATCGTCTTCGATTTTTTCAGCTTGGTCTAATAACTTGAGTAATTCAGCAGTAGAATTCATTTCTCTAGGAACATCTTTAACAAACTTCAAAGCAAAAAATTTACGCTGTGTTTCGCTATGTTCCACAGCTATCCCTTGAATGCATCCAATGTTAACCAGTATTCTTGCCACTCTACGGAATCTATTTTTGTCGGATCTAGCGTTTAGTTCAAGTTGTGAAGTTAAATCAGAAGCAATTCGAATACTATTTGGTGCTTTTTTCAATTCATCCATCATCTCTTTCAATATTTGAGCTGCTGGTTTTTTAGTAGTCACAGTAAAATCTTGTGTATATTTTGTATGAACTAATATGTAAGTATGAGTGGAGTTTGACACTATAGGGATTTTCTTCACAGCACCAAGTTTTTCCAACGTTTGTAGTCTTGATGTTAAACTTCTTCTATCTTGTCCTGTCTCTTTAATCAAGTCGACAGAGGTGATACCTTTACCTCTTCTTTTCGTAATCGCTTTCAACAATTGATAAGGATACACACCAACATTATTGTTTTCTTTCTTGACTCCAAGTAAATGCATTGACTGCTTATCTTCACTGGTTTTGACTTTCAAAATTTTACCTTCATATTTCTTCTGTAGGTTGACATAATTCTTGCATAAACTCTTATCTAGTTCTTTGTAAACAACTTGCGGTTTCTTACCTTTACTTGGCTTTTCTTGTTCAACGGCTAATATGAATTCATTCTCTTTTATTAGCCAACTCCAAACCAATTTCTTATTAAATTCATCCAATTGCTGTATTATCTTGCTGGCAATGGTCCAAAGATCATCAATAGAAACACCATCAGAATCACTAACACAAAGTTCTTCTAAAATGTAATCAACAACCTCATCAGGGGAAGGTGGTTCTGACACTCTTTTTTCTTTTCCAATGACCATTACAATTGTCCAATGTTGTAATAGTCTTTAATCGTACTGCTATATATATATGTACTAAATGAATACCGATAACATTAATACAGTTATTGTTACGTTTTCATCTATATACTTACAATCTCGTTAGATAAGGGTTAATAAAAAATAGACTCATCTTGTTTATTTAATTAGTACGCGTACTTTTCTTTTGCCTCTATTTTGTTTATAATCGTCGATCGACCTATTAGACATGTGATACAACTACTAAAGGGAGTGAGTTTTGTTTTTACTTGATTGAATTGATTAAGATATATTTATAAATATACATATCGATGCATTGGAAAGAATCGAGTTTGGGTTTAATAAACTCTCATTATATACACATAAAATTTATAATACAGTGTGGATTTCAGTTAACCTTAGAAAGTACTTCCTTTTTGTAGCCAAAACTCTCTCTTTTTGACCTTTTCAACAGCGCTCACTTGTGATGAACTTCTACTCATTTTTGGAGTGTAGTTATCACTGTCTGACCCATCCGATTTTAGCCCAGCAGGCTCATATGTATCATCACCTTCGTCTTCTTCGTCGTTTTTGATCCCCATCATTTCATCAATTTTAACACTGTTGTTATCTTTAGGCTTGGATGAGCTTTGCGACTTATCGTAGATAGCTTGCATAGTACTATCATCCTCAGAATCAGACATATCTGAATAAAATTGGAAATCCTCATGTAAATTTCTACCTGATTTATCTGATGGTAATGGAGGTAAATTGGACACACCTAATTCAGACTCCTTTTTATGACCTGCAAATGCATGGTTTTTAACAACATCTCTTGCATCTTCAAAATCTCTTTGGGCACCTTTATATTTGATAATATCACCCAAGATGGATTGACCAAGTCTCTCTTTGTAAGTTGCATTATACATATCGTAACATTTATTGACCAATAGTTCAAATGCACCACCAAAGGCTCTTTTAACATCCCTTAAATTATAGGTACTTCTGGAGATATTGTTGCTTGGATCATGTGGATCTTGAATTGCCAACGTAAATGGATTACGCCCTTGTAATGCCAAATTTGAAGCTTTTGTAACATATATGGAATCACCTTTATCGTTGAATGCAATACAAGTACTATCATAACCGAAGTTGTAACCATACAATTCAAAGAATTCAATCAATAAAACCCCTAAATTGTCCATTGGATCTATAGAACCGGTCATCACTCTTGGATGTAATTGTAAAAACGAACGAACCAGACAAATAATGGCAAAACCACCTAAACCACCGGTATGCACAACATTCAATTTTCTAACAGATAAAAACTGTTTGACAATGAGCACAAGTTCACGTAAACCTGGTGTATCTTTAATCCAAGAAACAATCAATTCTGCAGCTTTAACACCGTTAGTTCTCTCAAATGAAATATCAATATGAATACCAGTTTTTGGATCGACAAACTTGATAATTGGAACTTTAGCCTTGGCAATAGGTTGAATATTAATACCCAACTTACGGGTTCTTAGATAGGATGACAGCTGATATAATGAAGATTTGTTATCATATTTACCGTTTCTCTTTTTGGAGACAACAACCATATCAATATCAGAACCTGGCAAATATAAATCTGTTGCAAAAGAACCAAAACAATGTAGTTCTGCATCTGGCCACATTGAAGTTATACTTTCACGTAAGTTTTTTACTAGTCGATTTCTTGCCTTAATTTCATCCACTGATGGTGACATATAATTGATAAAATCTTTAATTTCCATCGTGAGCCAATCTGAAATTTCAATTTGTTTAGAATGATCATTGTTTCGTATCCAAGGGTATTTTGTATTTGACTCACCCGCTTTATGTGTTCTTGATTTAGTGTGATATCCTGCCTCATCATTGCTTAGATATTCGTTTCCTACACTTTCATAACCGCTGTTTTCGTTGTCAAAGTTATCATACTCAAATTCATTAACTTCGTCTTCTTTCTCATCATCAGAGGAATCATCAAATGCAATGAAATCCGAATTTCCTTTTAATGAATTGGACTCTTTGCCTTTGTCATTTTCAATTTTTTGTTTCTTTGCTGGTGGGGGTGAGGTGTCATTGTCATCTTCAGACTCATTTGAATTGGACTCACTACTGGTGTTGTCACCTGCATCTTCATCACCCGAATCCAAAAGCACTATATCGTCATTGTCATCTTCAGAAGCTGATGAGACATTAAACACTTCATCATGATCATCAATGTCTTCCAAGGCACCAAATGAATTGGATCTTTTCTTGTGAATTAAAGTTGGTATGGATTCGTCGGAGTCACCAGCTTTCAAGCTCTTTTTGTTCTTCTTGTTTCTCGCTTTCTTACCCAACTTCGGTTGCATTTCGGATTGATTATTTGATTTTTTAGTCTTCTTGTTAGTCTTATTGTAATTCACGCTGTTATTGCTCTTGATTGGTTTGGAGTTAGACTTGGATTTTGAATTACCGTTGTAATTTTTTGATTTCTCGGTGGACTTGTTCTTTGGCTTGGTTGGACGACGCACAGACTTCTTAGTCTTTGAGTTAATATTGGAACCAGTACTTGCTGGAGATTTGGGGTATCTAGCCATATCTTTCAACAAGTGATATATTTTGTGTATACGTCCTGTACTTTACTGTACTGTACTGTAGTATTCTGAATGAACAAACAAAAAAGATCAACTTCCTTATCCCAAAGTATTCTTCATTAATATTCCAAAAACAACCACAAATTTTTCTTTTTCTTCAAGAATATAGATATATGAACTGGGGCTGTGTAAGGATGTCTTTTCTCTTCTAAATACACAAAAAAAAACCAAAAAGAATCATTTCGCTCACATTTCAATTTGCCACTCACACTAATCAATCAATCATAACTGATCAGTTTTGTTAAATACTATAGTTGCTATATATACAAAGATTTATATTTGGATCATCTTGTCGAATCAATATATATATATATACATACATCCAATTGCATCAACCATACATCATTATATAGAGAATGGCCGACAGATATTCCTTCTCACTAACTACATTTTCCCCAAGGTAAGTATCTCCTTCATTCCTCAAATCTATATAATTGAAATCTGTCTATATCAAGATCAATTATTCTTCCCGACTGCTCATACAATTGATACTAACGTTCCATATCAATTAATTCATTCATACAGTGGTAAATTAAAGCAAATTGAACATGCATTGGCTGCTGTTAAGCAAGGTGTGACTTCATTAGGTATAAAGGCAACCAATGGTATTGTGTTAGCCACTGAAAAGAAATCATCATCTGTGTTGATCAATTCCGAATTCGTTGAAAAAATAGTCAACATTACACCAGACATTGGAATGACCTATTCTGGTATGGGCCCAGATTTCAGAGTTTTGACGGACAAATCAAGAAAAGTTTCACATACAAACTACAAAAGAATCTATAACGAATACCCACCAACCAAAATACTTGTCTCTGAAGTGGCAAAGATCATGCAAGATGCCACACAAAGTGCGGGTGTGAGACCTTATGGTGTCTCTATGCTGGTTGGTGGTTATGACGATGACAATGGATTTATGCTATATCAAGTTGATCCATCAGGATCGTTTTTCCCATGGAAGGCAACTGCCATTGGTAAAGGTTCAAACGCTGCAAAGACATTTTTAGAGAAGAGATGGAACGAAGAATTAGAATTGGAAGATGCTATACATATTGCCTTGTTGACATTGAAAGAATCAATTGAAGGTGAAATGAACGGTGATACGGTGGAGATTTCAATCATTGGATCACAAGATGATGATGCTTTGGGATACAAAGGTGCTGAAGGCGTTCATGGACCAAGATTTAAGAAATTTACTGTTCAAGAGATAAACGATAGATTAGATGCTTTGTAGGTTATTTTTACTCTGGCTTAATTGCCGTATGTGCTTTTTTTAATGTTTTTTTTTTCTTTTTCTTTCTCCCTTTCTCGTTTATATGTAAGTATACGTAGGATCTTTCCTCCTTTTTCTTCTCCCACTGGTTATATATACATGTATATATGTATGCATTCGACATGTACCATTTTTCTGTTATAATCATCAACTTGTAATGTACTTACAACAAGAACAAGGATACAAATCCCTCTCCTTATCCACAAATTGGAGAAATACACTACATTAAGAGATGGTTACATAGCCCTGTTATCTTGGTAGATAAAACAGATCCGTTTAATATATATACCTATATATATACCATACCATAAATGACAAAGTGTATACACCATATCACATTACCTACAAAGCACCACATACTCAAAGCAACAATTATTATTATCAACACATACAATACACAACTCAGTATATACAAGCTCACAAACACATATAACAAAAAACAACCAAAAATTTACTAAACTCTCGTCCAATCCAATTTTGACAGTCGCACGAAAACAAAACGAAATTTCCAAAAGGCCAAAAATTTTGAACTCAATTTTTGAGACTTTTGTTTAATCATTTTCGTCTTTTTTAATGTTTATTCACAATAATAAATAAATAAATAAATAGGACACGAATATATACACACACACAGTTTATATTTTGGTTTTTTTTTTTTTGAATCTCGATATCCAGCAGCTCCCTCCCCCCCCCCCCCCCTCCCCGCTCCCTGATGTCTCTTACACACCACCATCACCTAGTTTCCTCAACAACTTTGTTAGATATCAAGATAGTATCTTTAGGTGCAAGTTGGTATTTCATATCATCAGTAACGTCACAATCAACAAAAAAAATCTTAACACAGTTTAGTTTTCCAATTTTGGTTGGAGAATGCCAGTTCATATTGAACCTACTGTTTGGTTTTTTAACAATTATGATACTAGCAAGGTTCCCAAGTTTGAAGAAAAACTTTAACAACGGAGAATTAAATTTCAATAAATTTAAATTCAATAGAAAATTACTCAAATTGTTCCTCCCAATGGGATCATTTCAATTCATAGGTAAATTATTCAACCTTGCGGCCACATCGATATGCCCTATCGCAACCGTTGCTTCAATAAGGGCTTTGGGTCCTTTGTTAATAGTGTTGGGTTATAGAACATACTATAAAGTTAGATTCCCTCTATTAACTTACTTATCTTTAGTTCCGTTATTGATGGGTGTCATTATAATTGTGATTTCACAATCAAGGGATAAAGAAAAATCCCTAATTGATTTAAAACTATTTGCAAATAACTCAACAATGACTATGAATCAACTGGATTTGGATCAACAACAATTTCAATTACAACTGCAACAACAACAACAGGAACAAGAATTACACGATCTAATGTTGTTAAATATCAAAGGTATTGCATTTGCACTAACAGCTGCTATTATATTTGCTGGTCAATCTATATATGCCAAGAATGTTGTTAGTGGTCAACAACACAGCGATAAAAGTCGTTTGGCGCTATCCAATAACGATAACAGTTTTTCAGATATAGAATTAGAAATAGACAGCAAGAGTGGCGATTTAGAGGAAGGACTGTTCAATAATGGTAATAATAATAACAGCGAGGATGATAATAAAACCACTGGAATGGAGTCTTATCAGTTGATGACATCGATGAAAAAACCATTGAGTTCATCCACTGATTCAAGCCTAAGTAATTCAGATACAGATGATATAGAGAACGACAACTACGGCAATAATAACAGCAGGAACATCAATAGTAATAACAATAATAGACAGATAGAGAAACCGGATAAATTGACAACTTTGATGTACTGTGCCTTGTTTGGTATTGTGTTTTCAATTCCCACTTTTTTCATATACGAATTTAAATCGTTGTTTTTTGAAACTAATGATTTGAGTTTGGTTGATGGCAAAGCCAACTACTTAACCATTCCATGGATATTGATGATTTTCAACGGATTTTCACATTTTGCTCAATCCTTACTAGCTTTCCATTTATTAAGTATTCTACCTACAGTTACTTATTCAATCAGTGCGATGATGAAAAGGATCGTTATCATTACGACAAGTATGTTGTTTAACGGTGAGAAGTTGTCACTATTGGAGATTACTGGTTTATGTTGTATTATGGTTGGGTTGTACAGTTACGATAGATATGGATCTTTAAAAAAATCTAAATAAGCAAATTACTCTTCTGTGTTAATTTATTTGATACTTTTTTTTTCAGCGACTTAAAGATGTATTATTAGAAAATTCATTACCTTTGTTTTCTATATATATATATGTTTATATTTGTTTGTTTAAGTTCAATGCCACACTATTAATTTCCCTGATTTATCACCAGTTATCAACTCGTACCGATAAACCTTATTTCCGGTACCATTCAGCTCAACGTTTACGTTGAACTTCAAGCTTGTTACCTCGCTACCAATCAAATTACAGTCTAAATTTTTAACTAACCTGAATCTCCAAACACCATCCAATTCAAGTTGAAGTAACTTGACTAACCCATTATCGTAACCAATAACCAAGAAAACAACAGCTGCTCCACCACCATGGTCGTACGAACTAAACTCAATGCACGTTATTGAACTGTTTGGAGTTTGCAAGTGACTATCAGGACAATCTAGGATTAGATCCCCGTTGATGTTCAATAACTTCAGATGATCGCTGGTGCTAATGATTGATATTAATCCTGTATCGTCCGACATTGCAATTAGTTTGATTTGGTTGTGCTTAATGGATTTAATCAATAAACCAGTGAGTTGATTCCATAATTTGATTTCACCATTTGAATTCAAACTTAATATAGATTTATGCTTTTTCGAAAATTTAATGGATTTAATTGAAGAGTTGTTTCCCCTAAGAATAGTTTTTTCAAGTTCTAAACTACGGTGATGAGGAGAAGAAGAAGTAGAAGAGGAGGATGGCAATGATGATTGTGGTGGTAAACTATTGTTATTAGTTATGTTTGATCTTTGCGAGTTTTTCAAAATGGAAAGTTTGTTGTTGAGTAACTTTATTAGTTTAATTAATCCATCTTCAAAACAAATCAAGAACTGTGAGTCTGAAATTATTTCAACTTTGGTGATTTTGGAGTTGCTCACCAATTCTATTAATTTATCGTTTATCGAAATACTCTTGAAGGATACAATCTTGATTCTTAAATGATCATTCGATCTATTGAATTTATTGAAAGTTACCCACTGATTTCTCAGTTTATCAAATTGAATTAAATCAATATAATCATGAACATCAATGTCACTAACAGCCAAATTAAACAGCTTATTAGGATTGATCGGTTCTTGCTCAGTACTGCTTCCAATGACGGTTCTTTCAGGATGTGGAGACGCAAAAATTTTCAATGGGGTTTGGCCAAAATTGTGAATAATTGAAACAATGACGTTCTTTTCATGATCATCCTCAATATTATCCAAATTGATTGATCCGGTGTAACTTAAATGATGGAAAACGTTCAGTGATTCAATCGCTTTTTCACCAGTCTGCTTGAATCCAAAAACGAGATCTATCCATTTATGCAAGTTCTTGGAAACATGTTCACTTTCCAAAGCTTGCCTCATCTTCGAAACAAACAAATTTGGATCGTTTTTACTCCATGGTGGTAAAACAACATCTGAAACTTCACATTTGGAGTCGTTTTGTAAAGTGCCAAACTTGAAGTTGTTTTTGTTTATTAAGAAGTCAGGTAAGTAGTAAAATTCAGGTATTAATTCTCTAACATCGGTTGTATTGTCCCTTGATGCACTGTTCCATAGCTTACTGATAGAGTAAAATAATCTATCTGCATGGTCAAATCTACCACCTTGTAAAAGTAAGTATGATTGGACAAAAGGCTCTAATCTAATCAAGAACGAACTAACAATCATTGCTGAAGAATAATGAGTTCCATAATGGAATGGAGGAGTGTCAGGAGACATGTCAATAGAGGCTTCGTACCTCTCTTTAAACTGATTAGCTCTCTTTTCCGTTTGTGCACCCATTGGTTTACTCAAATCTCTGTATATACTTGGATCATTAAAATCCAACTCTTCACTTTCATAATCAGCAAGAACAAATGGGAAAATTGGGTATTGGGTCAAATCATTAAAAGTTCTACCTGCCATTGTATTGACTAAGATTAAGTAGTAAAAATTGGATATTTCTCCTTTTCTCCATTTTTTTGTGATTGTTGAAAAGGACAAATTTAATGCTGATGAAGAAGTTGTTAGAACGCTGAGTAACTTAGAACCAATGGCCTCATCTTTTGTTTTAGACGCCAGTTTCAAAGCTTCTTCTAGAGATTCATCTGAAATCTTAGCTGTTATTTTGTTGGATAATTGGCTGAAAATTGAATCTCTGGTTGTTTTGTTCA
Organism: Ogataea salicorniae; assembly: GCA_030557545.1. Classification (NCBI taxonomy): domain Eukaryota; kingdom Fungi; phylum Ascomycota; class Pichiomycetes; order Pichiales; family Pichiaceae; genus Ogataea; species Ogataea salicorniae. The sequence goes on from JAKTPI010000114.1 coordinate 27,372, forward strand.
AACATGTGATTAAGAAACTAGTACCGTCAATAAAAAATAGTTCAATGGAAACGTCTCTTAATAAGAAGTTTCTTTTGGAAATCGAAGCTAATTCACTGATTTCCCATGTTTTGGTTTTATGATTAAAGTTGTTACTCACTTTGGGATCAGCACCTTTACTGTTACTTCCTGAAATCAACTTAACGTACGGATCACGTTCAGATTCAGGGGCTTCGTCAACATTAGCAATTTCACCGTTCAAGGTTTGAAAATAATTTCCAGTCAAGTATAAGTGCGTTAAACCAACGATTAAAATGGATTCAACTGTTTCAAGGCCCAATATTTGTGTAACATTGAAAATTTCAATGATTTTATCGCCAATAAATAAATTTCTCAATATTTTCCTGTTTCTATCTTCTTCATCAAGACAGACTTCCAAATTATTATCGTCCATATCTTCGTTTTGATTCAATATTAATGAGTGATCAATTTTAGGAGTCTCTTTGAAATTGACTTCATTGATAATTCTTTTTCTCATTCTGTCAGGTCCTTCGGTGGAATCCAAGTACCAACGCTTAGCAAATTTTTCTACGGGTAAATTGTATTTGACTGAATTGTAAATCGAGATAAAATAATCTAAATCATCTTTATCGTCCTGTATATGTCTCTTGAATTTCTTGGTTTCCGATTTGACGATTAACTCAATAGAAGGCAGTATTTCTTTGTTGTAAAGTTTCAAATGGCATGCATTCAATTCAATGTCTTGTTTTTCAATAATTTCGTTAATGATTCGGATCTTGGACAACTTGTTGTTTTTATCTTCGATCTTTTCAAGGACGTTAATTCCATGATTGAATCTCTTGTTTAAGCAATCTTTCAACTCTGAATCTGAACATAGTTCAAGTTTAATTTCTTCGTCATTCATATTCAAGGCTCTTTGGAAAAGTTTAATGAATTTCAAACGTGTTGCTTTATCCTTTGTTAAGACTGCTGCCGCTGAACTTAAATCGATCGAGTTCATCACAAAAATTCTCATACAGTTGATCGACAACGTTGCAATCTCTTGGTTCAAAATCATCAGGTTCTTAAACAGTAAAGAAATTAACGTTGCTAAGTTTTCATCACTAAGGGATTTTATAATTAACAATTGATTCATCATCAAAGTTGAACAACAAAATTTCAAATCTTCAATAGATTCATTCGGTTTGATCAACTCGGATTCTGTACATCTGATGAAAAATTGTAAGAATGAATTACCAAATTCCTTTTTCATTGATTTGTAATTTGAGTTCGACATCATAGCTAATTTTCCGTTTTCAACAGTGTTTATAACTAGGCTTGTTCCTTCAATTATAGAGACGAATTCTTCATTATCAAACCTATATAAGGTTCTTGAATCCAGACTTTTAATCAATAATTTGGTCATAGAATGAATAAAGACCGAATCTTTCACTAATGTGGGTAACATGCTATCGAAATTCTTCAAATGATCTATCAACTTTGGTAAAACCACAACATTGAAACTGGTCGTAGACTGATTAAAAATTGTCTCCATTGAATTCAATGGTTTTAATCTATTGGGATCATCTATTGTGAACAGTTTTTCAATGAAGATGTTAGAAACAAAATTTGAATAAAGTGAGTTTATTCCGGTAATTCTTGGATCATTTTTGGATATCAATTGCAATTGTTTCAATTTCAGATTGATTTGCATCATATCTAAGATCCATTTTGAATCCTTCGAGAAGAAAATATTCAAGCATTTAATCTTTTCGTATGAAATAGACATTGAACGTATGAATGAATTTAACAATGAAACGGCATCCAGACCCACCTCATTGATATCATCAAATTCGCTGTTATTGATTAGATCCTTTAATTGGTCAACTGAAAATTTAACAATATTATTAACGACTAATAGAAATTCAGGCATGATTAGTGATAATCTCGAACCTTTCGTTGATAGTTTTTGAACCCAATTAGTAAAATCATTAGGACCAGCACCCATCAACTGATTTGAATATGTGATCCCAAATATAGCACTAAATAAAATAACAACAATTTCATTATCGGTCCACCACTTTTTCAATGACTGTGTCAAGATACTAAGCCCAATAGTATCAATGAATAATTTATAATTCTTACCGCCTGATAATATCAAAAGTTTGACTAACAATCTCAAGGCTAACTTGATAGCCTTTGGATTCGAATCATCCAGTAACAATAAAACCCATCTGATTGTTATACACTTCAGTAATTTCTTGTAAGACTGAGAATTCATTGATGGTTCACAGATAATAGAAACTAGAATATCTAAAGCTGTTAGACCACATTGTCTTTGCAATTCAGACTTATCTTTATTCAACGCATAAATTATATATAGAGATAATGATCTTAGAATTTCTGGTGTTGGGTTCAACTTAATTAAAATTAATAGAGAATCATGGAGTATCGGTAAAACATCTTCTTCGAACAGTTCATATTTCAAAGCCTGAATGAATCTTTTGATTATTCTTATTTTGACTAACTCTTTGATATTGTAACTATGGTATTTGCTATCCTGCCCAAAAACTGTAAATTGAAACAAAACAAATTTAAATGTGTCTTTACTTGATCTGTCAATTGAACCATTGACTAAATTTGGTTTCCAGATCTCGAAATCAACCACAAGTGATTTATAAGCAATTGAATTTGCTAATATTGAATCAATTGGAGAATCGTAATCGTATCCAACAAATCTTAGAATTGAATCCAAAACTTCTAATTTGATTAAGGTCTTCTTGGTTTTCAAAACAGTGGCAAGTATATCATACCCAACTTTAGATTCAAATTCTTCCAAAGATCTAAAGTCATTTGATAAAACATAGAACAACATATCCAAAGATCTTACTAACTGTGTAGTTGTTTTGGAAATCTCTATAAATCTTAATGGAATTGCAAATCCACCGATTGAATATAAAGTATCAATCAGTAGATTTGGGTTCCAATGTATAATATCATCATTTGACGTAATTTCGTATTTGAAACCAACCTTCATAGCAGATGGAGCATAATTATAAATTATTAAATTCTTACTTGATTCAATATTTGATGCATGGAAATTGAATGAAATTGAATGTGCTGATAAATTATATTTACTTAATTCTAAACTATTACTCTCTTTGTTACCATTGATCCGTACATTTTTCAATTCTCCCGTAAGGGAATCAGAGTTAGAAGTATCTATATTTTCCTGTAACTTCAGTTGCATTTGAATTTTAGAATGAGGATTTAGAAATTTGATCAAATTGCTGTCCTGGTAGTTTTCATCGTAACTTGGACCTAAATAGTATGACATCAAGATCCACTCTAAACTTGGAACAGTACTGATAAGCATCAAATTTACTATCTCAGGCATCATATTATCCATATTAGAAGAACCACTTATAGCTAAATTCACTTTCACGTTTCTATGAGTGTTGTTTTGGGACGAAAGCCTACTTTGGAATAAAGATAGGGTATTCAAAGTTTCATGAAGGTACGAAAATGGGTAGTTAATGCTCACAGTTTGTACATAGTCCCCATCGATAAACAAGTCAACTCTAGAGTTTTTCCTGTTCTCATATTTATGTAAAAGAGTAACATTGTAAAGCTTTCCTAGTTCAAAAGTAAAGCTCTCAAAAGTCTGTAAATCATAGTATTTACTTGATGGGTTCATCGTTTCGATGACAATCTTTTGCTGATTTATATTGTATTGAACAATTGGTTTCTCCTTATCGTTTAATAATGTTATAAACTTAAATCCATATGTTGAGCTTTGATCTAGATCATGTACCCCTGGATTGATTTTGAACCATGATTGAATTGTAAAACCTTTTGTTATATTATTCATTGTTATTGAGTTGAACTCTATCTGAGATTCGTTTTTTAGAACTAGACTCTGAGTTAATTGAGGGTATAACTCAAATAAATCAATCATAATATCGAATATTTCTTCGGTTTCAGATCCATGCTTATACAATTGTTTGGCTTGATCATAGCTTATACCCAACTCAACAAGAGATAAAAATAAACTTTTCACTAGTTGATTAGAGTTGATCACGAGATAATCTAAAAGTAACTGGGAAAGGGATGTAGAATATACCCTCTGTTTATTGATTGGTGATATCAAAGTAAGGTTACAAATGAATTGTAGGATAAATTTGTTGAATAATTGTTCTAGATCTGCTAAAAGGTCTCTGATGATGTTAAACAATATTTCGTTAGGTCCGGGGTTGAACAAAATCAAATTATCTGAATTTTCAAGAAATTCCACAATTAGATTGTCTTCTGTTTCAGAAAGTCTCCAATTATCAAGCAAAAGTTCTATTTCATTTAAACCAGAGTTACTTTGTAAGCATCCAATGATTTTGTTAATGATGATATCTTTCTCCGCCATAATTCTGTTGCTAATTTAAGCCGTTAGTGTGTGATTTTTGGGGCGCTATTCGGGTGCCCCTGAGGAGTCTTTGTTGCAATTGAGTACCTGAGTATCGTCAACTATAGTAATAAGTGTAGTTTTTAGTATTTAAAATTCAAAGAAATGTAATTCTAATTATTCGACAGCACCATCGTAGCCCACACAACTAAGGATAAATTGAACAGATTGTAGACAAAAGGCCTAGTAGGAATAGGCCCTGTAGCTGTCATTTTCCAAACCGTCTCAGATATTTACTAACATGGAGGCATCGATCGACTTCAAAATTATAATTAATAACACAATCTACGCCAAATAAAAATTACGTTCCGGATTTCCCACTTTTTATTCAAACAAAACGAGAGGCTGAAATAAAAAATGTCAAAGTGAAACCCCAGAACGCAGAATAGAATGGAGAGTCTATATGTTCACCTACCTGTTCCTTCATCTACAGCACTTTGCATCTCCTTTCCTGAAGCATTTAAGCAAGTATTTAATCTTTAACTCTCTTTTTTTTTTTAAATTGAAAATCTTTTTGGTATTCGTATAGATAAGAGACAAAAAAATTAGTAAGAACAGGTGAATAATTGGTTTGTTTGCTCATCAATAATATATATATTCGAAAAAATTGGTCAAATTTAAACTACCTTTTTTTGCTTTAAATAACAAAAACCCCAGTTATGGTGACCGAACCATCGGGTATGAACAATTCACAGTTATTACGACGTGAGACCGCTGAACAAGAGCCACAAGACATTGAATTACAAGACGAGTCTACAGCCGGTTTACATCAACAAGAAAAACAGCAAACATTACAGCAACAACCCATCGACATGCTCTCTGACGAGGTTGAAGAAGAAGAGGATGAATTTTTTGATCCCCAAGACTTTACACCTTTTGAATTGTTACAACATCGGAGAGAAGAATTCAGAGACATATATAGTAAATCGCTAGAGATGTTGAAAGATGAAGATGTGTGCTATGCCATTCCAGCTCAGTGGCATGAAATTTTTCTCAACTATGAATTTGATCAAGAAGACGAAGATATTGAGTCAAAAATTGGTTCAATCAATACAAATAATATACTAGATAATAGTGGTCTCATATTACAAGAAGACAAATATGCCTTTGTTCCTGAACCAGTATTTGTTAAGCTTTGTGAGTGGTTTGGTTTCGAAGAAGGCTGCCACCCTGTTGAACGGTCAGTCTATACCGATCACTCTGGCCGTATTAAAGTGGACTCTCATCCTTTATACATTGTTCCCCATATTTTGTGTGGCTCTCCAGAGCTAATTAACAGATATAGACTTGCTAATGCAAAGCCATTTTTAATATCAGCCAGAAGTTCTGCTAGAGATTTGAAAGAAGCAGTTAAAAAACAATTTGATATTCCAAAGGGCCAACTATCAAAAATTTGGCAAATGAAAGCCGAGACCAATGACTTACCGACTATTATGTTGCCTTCAATGCTCAGCCAAATTACTTCCAAGACATTGATAGCGTCAGGAAAAAGAACTGGCTTTAAAACATTGACTGAAAAAGAGGTCGTCGGTGGCAACATCGTGATTGAATTACAGCAACCAGATGGAACATATTTAATGGATAAACCATCCAAATTGGTTCTCGGAAATGGTTTGGTTGGCCTAAATAATTTAGGTAATACTTGTTACATGAATTCCGCATTACAGTGTTTAGTTCACATTCCAGAACTTGCTAATTATTTCCTCCATGATTACTACGATGAAGAAATTAACACAGACAATCCATTAGGTAATAACGGTAAAGTTGCCATTTCGTTTGGTACTTTGATCAAGCATTTGCTTGATTCAAGATTAAGCAGAAACGTAAGCTCTTATGCACCAAGAGATTTTAAGTATACAATTGGGTATTTTAATTCAATGTTTTCCGACTATCATCAACAGGACTCGCAAGAGTTGATTGCATTTTTATTGGATGGATTACATGAAGATTTGAATAGAATTCTGAAGAAGCCATATGTTGAAAATCCAGAATTGGCTGACGATAAAGTCAATGACCCAGAAGAGGTTAGAAAGTTGGCAATGGAATGCTGGGAGTCACATAAGCTGAGAAACAATTCTGTTATTATTGATTTGTTTGTTGGTCTATATAAATCCACTTTGGTTTGCCCAGAGTGTAACAAGGTTAGTATAACGTTCGATCCATACAATGATCTAACTCTACCACTTCCGATAAGTAAAAAATGGACGGGTAAGGTGAAGATTTTACTTGAAGAAGGTTTACCAAAAGAGTTTGAAGTTGAATTGAATAAATCGTCTACTTTTGCTGACTTAAAATCATACGTTTCCGAAAAATTGAACGTTCCACAAGATGAATTAATTGCCCTGGAAATTTTCCAAAGTCAAGTTTACAGAAATTTTGAAGCAAAAGATTCTGATACAAGATATTTACCAATTTCGGATGTTATTGGTTCCTCCGATGATATCTGGTTTTATCAAATCAAGCATACACCTGGTGATTTGGTTGTTCCTGTTCTCAACATTATTGGGAGTGATAAACGTTACAATACCTCGAAACCTTTTGGTATACCATTTTTCATTACAGTTTCCGAAGAAGATAGATATTCATATGGTGCAATTAGAGAAAAGCTTGAAAGAAGGTATGCACAATTATCAACCTATAACTACTTCCAACAAATTAGGTCACAGTCCAAAGATAAATATGCAATTGAAGATTTCCCATTATTGAAAATAACAGGTCAGAAAGAAGTGAACATTATAGACGATGATAATGATGATGCCAAATCAGATATTTCGTTAGCAAATCCAGATTTACCAGGAAACTATGGATTTAGTATTAAAGTTTTTGATTCATCAAGAGAAATTAAGAAAGGGTACGGAAAATATTCTAGATACATGTATGGTGGCAATTTTGGATATCAGCGAAGACAAAGGCAAAGAAGATCATCATCTGATGAAGATGAAGAAGATGATTCATTATGGATTCCTCAAACCAATGAAAACTTCAAGAACTTGCCTGATTTATTAGATAGAATTAATCCAAGAAGAAGAGCATTTTATACATACCAAGGAATTGTTGCGTCTGATGAATCCACAGAAAGTCAACAACAAGAGCAGGAAGAACAAAAGCCTGAACAAGAATCTGTTGTTGAGCACGCTCAAATGAAATTAGTTGCTCATAATTGGGAAATGGTGAGTCAGCCAGGTTCACCAGCCATTAATAGTAATAATCTTGTTGATGTCAATGGTAGCGAAAAAAGTTCATCCGCCAGTGGTGATGTTGAGGTTCCAACTGACATTCCATTGGCTCCTTTGATCAACATGGATGTTGATATGTTACCAATTGATGGGTTGGAGAGTTCATACGTGCAGTTGGATCACGATACAAAGATGTATTCTGATGATAGTAACGAAAGTCCAGTTCTGGTCAACCATGATGATGGTGATCTGAAACAGGGCCAAGACGAAAAAGACCATAATGATCAAGCAAAAGAAGAAGAAGAAGAGGAAGAAGAGGAGGATCTATATAGCAAGTTCTTGATTGAAGAGAAGAATGCGCTAGTTTGTGAATGGGATCCACAATTGTTTGATACATTTTTCACTGGTATTGAAGATGAAGGTGAAGGTGGTAAAGAAACCTGGACTAATTTGGAGAAATTACCAAACAAAGAAGTTGAAGAAAATAGAAGAAAACTGGCCGAGAGCCTAAAAAAGCACATCACTTTGGATGACTGTATCGATATGTTTTGCACTCCTGAAGTTTTGGGTGAGAATGATTTGTGGTACTGTCCTAATTGTAAGGAACATAGGGAAGCCACCAAGAAAATTGAGATCTGGTCAGTTCCTGACATTTTGACTATTCATTTAAAGCGGTTTGAAAATACAAAAAGTTTTAGTGATAAGATCGATGCTGTTGTTGATTTCCCTATTGAAGGATTGGATTTAACAAAATATGTTGTTGGGCAAAATGGTGAACAGTTGGTTTATGATTTATTTGCAGTTGACAACCATTACGGTGGGCTCGGTGGTGGTCATTATACTTCCTACGTTAAGAATTTTCTCGATGATAAGTGGTACTATTATGATGATTCCAGGGTGACAAGTGCTAACCCTGTTAATTCTATTAAAGGTTCAGCTTATTTGTTATTCTACAGAAGAAGATCTGATAAACCACTAGGTGGTGAATTTTTCCAAAAGATGTTTGATACTATTGAAGAAGAACGTGAAAAGGATGAAAAGAAACGTTTGGATTTTGAAGAATCTTTGAAAGCCATTAACGCTGCAGCGGATGAATCAACTGATTTGTCATCCACGGCCGTCATTTCAACGGTGAATTCACCACTACCACCATCATCATCAATTCCAATGTCAGATTTGAAAGACGATCATATTTTATCGAACGATCTCAAAAGACGTAAAAAGATGTTTATGAAAAGCACTAACATTGTTGATTCCAATGTTGGTTCACCAATGAGTGATAACGATGATAACGATTCAACATACAGTGGGTCTGCGTTGGCACCTTGTAGTAATAATCAACAGGAAAGTGATGAAATTCATTCTGATCTGGGAGATGCTGTTGAACAGTGATTGTGTTTTTGTTTTTTTACGCTTGTTGGGTATTCTTTTCCTCTAACCTAGTTTTTTTTTGGTTCAAAATTTTTTTAGTTACTCTATTCAGTAAATGTTCTTTATAATAAATTTTTGTATATGTTTATGAAATGAAAAACCTAATTAACAATTGTAAAATTCTAGTTATTATAGATCATAAGAAGAATACACGTTGATAGACTAGACTATCAAATAAGAAGTGAACATGAAAAACAGCACAGCCTTTGGAAAATACCAATACTTTTTTTTTTGTGTCTTTTGCGTAGTTTATAAAATTTTAAAGCTCTATATATCATCACATGTTACATGCCCCTATTCCTAGTTAGGTAACTTACCTTGAGTTTTCGCAACTACGACTCATTAACTTCGATTATTAGCTAACGTGCAATAATACACTAAGAATTTTAAAGCAGATAAAGAAAAAAAAAGGGGAAACGACAAGAAAAATACACATACAGATATGGAAAACACAACAGCAACAACAACTTTACGTCCAATTCATTTCCAACCAGACGTTCTTGCCCGTATAGCACCTGCCTATTCACTTCAAAAACATCTTCAAATTGGTCTTCGTCCGTCCCTTCGTAAATTTGAAGAATTCAAACCGGTCTCATTATCCAATGCCGGGATTGGCCGTTACGAATCACACACTGATAGCGCTGGCAATAATAACAGTAATGGATCTGGACTTGTTTTAGGTTCATCGATTTTGAAATCTGGTAGCACCACTGTGATAACTACTGTTAGTGCTGGGATTGTGGAGGATGAAGTGAACGAGTACGTTAATGACTATAGACTTCGTTTGGACAGTGATATTATCCAAGATGAAAATGACGAAAATGTGATGGACACGGTGATGATGAACAACAACAACAACAACGACAGATATTGTTCAGTTTATACCAATGTTGAGATATTGAATGGGAACAACGGTAATGGAATGGGTGGTCCCAGTGACGAAGAGAAAAGTATCGGCCAGAAAGTTTTTGATATTGTGAAACATTCGAAATTGATTAATAAAGAAGCATTAAAGATAAACTTAGGTTTGAAGACCATTGATGATAATAAATTGATATATCAAGATGGTGGTGTTGGAAATGAAGACTTGAATGGATTAGAGAAAAGGTTTTCTTTTGTGTTGTATGCCAGCATCCAAGTTTTTTCAAGAACAGGTCCATTGTTGGATTTATGTTATTCTGGATTACTAGCCGCTTTAGAAAACACCAAATTACCTGTTGTTTACATCGACGAAGAAGTTCTTGACATTAAGGTCCCAATTAGAGGAGGTGGTGGTGCTACTGCTGGAAACAATCATAACAATAGAAGCAGTTATAAGTTGATCTGTGATCCTAAATTGAACCGTGCATTGAAACTGGATGAGAGTAAATTAGGTTGGTCTTCTAGCTTTGGTATCGTTGATTTGAAAAATGAATTCCAAGGTGAAGGAGATGAAGGGGATGAAGATGGTATGGAGGTTGATGATGAGAAAAAGAGTGTTTTGTTGGCTGATTTAGAAGGTGAAGCTGAAGAAGAAATTAGTAAGAGGATTCATGTTGTTAGTGATGGTAAGGATACTTTATTCAACGTTACAATCAATAATGACGATGGATTTAAGATTACAAAAGAGTTTATTAAGCGTTCTATTGACTTATCCAAAAGAAGAGCTAAGGATATGTTGAAGAAGTAATAGTAATTTGGATGAATGTGTATAAATATTAGAGACTAATAAATAAATAAAATAAAAAAAACAGTAAAGTTGTAATAATAACAAAAGGATAAAAAAATGAGTATAAAGCAATAATAATAAAAAAAAAGAAAGAAATCCTTTTTAGGGAATAAAAGGGGAAGAGCAAAAAAAAAAAAAGATGGTGGTGGGGGGGGAAGTCGAATGTGTGTGTATGTTCTAAGTTTTTTGTGAGGAATTTGAATGAAACCATTTGTTTGCAAATGACTTGCAATTATAGAATGGAAAAGATAATTTTATTTCTTTGACAATTTGGAAGATCTAGTTTTCATTCTTCTAGTTGGAATAGGAGAACCGGTGTTTGAATCGTAGTTAGATTGTAAAGTTCTACTATCTAATAAAACGTATTCGTTAACTTTAGCGGCAATACCACCTCTTGCTCTTTTAACAACTTTAGATTTCTTTGTTGATTGCTTCTTGTAAACCTCGATATAGAAGGCAATGAATAAAACAAGGTAAGATGAGATGATGGCACAACCACAAACGGTAGCTAAAGTAGTACCAGCACAATCCCCACAATGAGGTAAACTTGGTGCAAAATTGGAAACAATCTTTTGATAAGTTGCGAAATAAATGAATGATAAATCCAAAATAAATTGAACAATTTGGAATCTAGTGACCCATTCTTTCCACCAAACTCTAATACCTCTTGAAGTTAAGAAGTAGTACCAGTACATAACAACGTGAACCCACAAGTTCAATGAAATTGGGACCCAACTGATTGAGGTTAAACCAATTAATTGAGTGTAACATAGTAAAGCAGTGGCGCCGTGGTGGTAAGTATGTAAGAAAGTTAACTTCTTTTGTTTGACAACTAAGAAAAGAGTATCAATGAATTCAAGGAATTTGGTGATATAGTTTAAATAATATAAACAAACCATTGGTTGAGTCCAAGCACCTAAATCACAGATAGCAAAATATAAACCATGATGGTAGATCATTGGGATCAATTGTTCAACCATCAACAACAATAAAGTTGAAGATAAAATGGTTAAGAACAAATTATGAACTTGAGTCAAACCATTTAGAACTAAAGGTTGGAATTTCAAAGCTTTAATTAAAGAACGGCCACCAAAGATGATGATATAGTAGGCAGCAATAGTTGATAAAACTGGTACTGGGGTTGAAAAGAAAGTTTCATTTTCAATGAATTGGAATTCACTAGGAATGAATTTCCCGTTTGTTAAGGTTGTAACTAACTTGTCAAACTTGTCAAATAAAGAGAATCCGAAAGGTTGATCAATTGATATTGGTAAAGACATTTTTATTTGTAGTAAGTTTAAGAAGAATAAAGTTGGTAAATAAGACTAATGAATGAATGAAAATAAATGGGATTATAAATACAGTGTTTTTATTTGTTGTAGTGGATGAGGTATATTATTTAAACGTTCTCTATGGAAGGTGAATGAATGAGTGAAGGAATATGTATGAATAAATAAATAAATAAAAATGATGAATGTATAATCAAAGAAAGAATGATTAATTAGAAAATATAAACAAAAAGAGGAAGAAGAGAAGAAGTTGTTATTATCAACAACCAAGAGAAAGAGACTACAAATTCTTCCTCCATTAGAAGCCGTGTCTGTGTAATGTTTTTGTTTTAATTTTTTAATTTATCTGAGAATCGGACGTGTTTCTTTATATATATATATAGGGAGGGAAGCAGAGATGCCGATTTGATTCTTACACATATGTTTTTTTTTACTTGTTTATTTGAATTAATTGAAGCGTGGTTGGATGGATGGATGGATGGATATTGTATATACTAAGTGGAGTATGTGTGATGAAGGATCACTACAAGATACTTTATAGTTGGTTGGTATTATGAATGAAGGGATTGGATCTGGGAGGGGATGAGTTAAATATTAATGGGCAGCATGTGTGTATGTGTGTATGTGTGTGTGGGTGTGTATCTGACAATTGATTGATCTATTGGTTGATGATGTCATTCTTGTTTTTTTAAGACTTAGAAGAGAGTCATGTGATTGATTGCATGTGATTAATTCTAACTGAAGGAATGAAATGGAATGAAATGAAATTTGATTGAGATTGAGATTGGTGATGACAAATCGCGACATTGTAATTGTTGTATACATTTGATGAGTAAGAGGATGTAAAGATGAAGTGGCTGTATATATATCTAAATTCATATATATGTATATGATAATAGATAATAGATAAAAGGTACCATGTTCTTGTTGTTGTCTGCCGTATCTACATATGTATTTATTGTTTTGGTTCAATTGAATATAAACCAGATTTTCCTTCTTTCTTTAACGAATAAATGTGGCTGAATTGATTCGTGGTGGAGGTTGAGCTTACTAATTCGAACGAGCAGAGTTTAATTTGTTATTGTTAAACTGTTATTCTTATTGTTCCGCTCTCCTCTTCGTTTTCGGGTGGTTGAAAGCTCGGCTCGGATAAGCAGTCTCAAATGTATAGTCAGTGGATCGCCTTAAAAGATTTCCGGTTTTAATAGTCAGTTCGCAAAAGGTTAGCCTTGGAACGGTAATTACAGTCGCATAGTGATAACCTTAGTCGCTTTTCCAATTCTTAGT